>JAQFYB010005178.1:0-14615 GCA_034694085.1 Pogonognathellus longicornis | reverse complement strand
TATTTTTTACTTACCTACCCACCATTGCCTCCTTTACACATCAACTTGACATACATACGTAAATACATTCCACCTCTAACACTCTATGTCTAATATATTTTATACCTACCTATTCATAAACGCACTGCACATTCTATGTACTCCTATGTATACATATATGACGTTTTAGAATATAAATGAATACGAGTTTTGCATCACATCAAGTACTCCTGTGTGAATCACACGACTTTACTCGACTTTTCCTCTGATATAGCCACTTTTGAATCCTTGTAGCATATACCACACTAAATAAAAGTCATGTCTTCAAGATAATATTCCATATAGCATTTGTGTAAAAAGTGGGTAGTCTGAGAGTGAGACTTTGTACTAAAATACCTTCACCTTCTGCAAATATACATACGAACACTTTATATTCAATATAATATATGTTCTGCAATCTTTAGTTGCACAGATACCCTTACACTACACTGAATTGACTTCTTTCTGCATTTCTGACTAGATTTTCTTTCTATTTTTGCAACTCCGACTGCTTTCGCTGTTTAGGTACTATGCAAAAAGGAAAGCCTTGGTGAGAATTTTTCAATGGTAATCCAAACACTCATGCTTGTTCGATTCAAGCACATCCACTGCATTATACTCTTACCAACTGCTTCAACACACATCTAAGCACTCTTTGTATTTAATAAGAATCTTTTCAGCATAATTGCGTTCCATGCTGCCTCTTTGATCTCCATTGCTTACTTTTGTGTGCTCAACTTCAATAACAAAGTCAAAGATGTTTAATATTACTTAACACAAGCCAATTCTCAATAGAAGCTGTGAAACGGCACAGGGTACTCCTTCAAGAGTCTGTCCATTCTTTGAACACACTCTTCACAACACAATAAGAACCATGCTCTACATATTATTTGTTCTAGTAGACCAAAGATGAAGATGAGTCCGCCCCTGCTGTTGAATATAATAACCATAATTAACTAAATGAGCTTTGCCACTGCCAATACTGTCATAAAGCTGAAATATTATTACTTTCAATAATAGAATTAAGATTCTAAAGAGCACATAGTCCTCTAATGGAACTTTTTCAATGAAATGAAGTGGCGAAATGAAAAGAAAGGAAAACTTTGTATTGTACTAACAATAAGAAAACCAGTAAGCCTATCCATACATATACCTATACAGTCATACGTCCAATATTCCTTCCTCTTCCCCTTGTACTATATGTGTATTGCATTGCATTTGTTTTTTATAGTTGTACTCTTGCACTAGCATTGTTTGAGTGTACTAGCATACTAGCATCTCAATTTGATATTACATTATGGCCAATAGTTAAAGTGAAGTAGTGTTGTAAGAAAAGGGAGCTCATCTACTAGCAAACTACTACTACGACTACTACATAGTATGTACATAGTAGTATTACCCAAAAGTACGAGCAAAACAGTTCTGTTCCTAATATAATGTAAAGCTATACACAGCATTACGTCTAGTAAGTACTACTACAGTCAAAGGATGGGAATGGGAGTCTTGAAATGAAATGGTTCAACTTACATTATTCCGTAACGTACTTTTGTATACGATCGTCCCATTCTTACTCACGAAAGTATATCTACCACGCTATTCAACACTACTACTATTTCAGTGAAAGTACTTCTATGTTGTACATACATACATACGTTCATACATCCTACTACAACTTCCACCCATACCAATAGTATTGTAGTAGGATTGTACATAGTATTACATAGACTACTCTTTGTAAGTCTCCTTGCCTTGTACTTAAAGATACACAGTATGTAGTACTACACACTACAACGTGCTATTTATATAAAGTGTCTGTGTAAGTATACAGCTCTATACAATGTATGTAGTAATATAGGGCATGACTTGGCATGCAGGGCCGAGAGACCTTTCACAGAATGTGTAGTCGTAGTATTTCTCGGCTACCTACATACTGCACTCCTATACATACGTTTGGGGTAGTAGCTGGTTGGTGGCAGTACATAGTCTTGAAAGTAGTAATAGGGAAAATGTAAACGGGAAAAGGATGCTGAGCTGGTGAGATAGAAAAAGAAGAATAGGGAGAAAGCAGAGATCTGGTAGCATTACTCCAGCTATTACTACAACTACATACTCCAGACTTCTATGTACCATACTACACAAAACGAGAAAGTGAGAGAGAGAACAGGGATGGTTAAATAGAAGAAAGAAGTATAGTACTGGAGACAGAAAGATATGGGATGCGGTTGATGGGGGTCTTGTCGGGAGGAAGAGTCTGAACTGGAATGCCTCCCCCTCGGCGGCGGGCACATTGCCCCGACTCTCTTTTTGGCTCTAACGACTTTTCTCCTTTCTCTGCTACTATCTGCGGCTGTAGTGTACTATTTGTAGTAGTGAAAGAGAGAACTGGAGAACTGGAGAGAACTGGAGAAAGCAGAGAGTAAAGTGGAGCGGAGACGAGGGAAGTGTAGAATAGAGCTACACACACAGACACACACAGTGCAGTTGTGCATGGGATACCAGAGTCCAAAACTAAGTAAGTAAGTACTAGGAAAGAACAGACACAGAGTCTGTATGTATCTGTAGTAGCTATGTTGTTGTAAGTAGAAGTTGTAGAATGTAGAAGAAGAACTGTTCTCTCGTCGTTTGTGTGTGTGTGTCTATGTATTTCCTCCACCACTACTATTCCTACTACCTTTTACTATGTTTGAGTTGCTGTGTGTCTATGTGTGAGTGTGTAGTAGAGTACATAGTACATACTACTACATAGTAGTATCAGTATGTGCTATGAATGTGCTGACTAAACTACCTACGTAACTAACGTAGCACTGTACCACACTACTATTACTACTACAACGACTGTACCACTCAGCTAAAGATACGAACAGTGTAGCTGTAGTGTAAAAGGAAAGTGGTAAGAGTAAGACAGACAAGGAAAGGAAAGGACAAGACAAGTACTCCTACTAATAATAATAATACTACTACATAGGATTTCTACTACAATACCAGAAGAAGGCTATGGAGTGTACATAGTAGTAGTAGGAGTTTGAGTATAGACTAAATAAAGTGAACTGGGTGATAGTATTACGTAATTCATAGGACTGTGAGAGCGTAGTAGTGTAGTGGTGTGTGTATGGCAGTAGCATGCACAAAAGAGCTGCTTAGCCCAAGACAGAGTAGTACAGTGTACGACACAGATACCAGAAGCAGCCTCTAAGAAAAGGACGTCAGGGCATAAGAGCAAGTAAGTAAGTAGTAGAGATATTCTGCTGTGCTCTGTCTGTGTGTAGTGTGTGTGTGTGTTTGCAGCGGCAATGGCTGCCAGTAAAAACTTGGGCATCAAGACAACGTATCGCAACAGGCTCTCCGACTACGACAACTTACCCTGAACATTCTTGCCAAGAAGTGAACTTGGTGAAAGCCGAAATTCAGCTCCATCAACCAAAATATTCACATTCTCTTTCCCTGCTACAACTACTACTACTACTTACTACTGGCATTGCAAAAGCGGAAAAAGGCAGCCGTCAGAAGACACACTCACACAACTCAAACGAATTTCACCCTTACGCCGTCACCGACACCGTCACCTGCATTAAATTCAATATTAATACTTTGTCATCCCATTAATATGTGTTAGATACCTATGTAGCAGACTATATAGTAAAATACGCGAGTGTGAGTGTATTATTATACACACTTGTATACACATGTGACATATTGTTTTCTTATGACATAATGTCGTAATATACTTATACAAAACGAGTGTGCTGCAAGCAAAACACACTGGACACTATGTGAAGCAGAAGAATAATCAAGAACAAAAAGACAAAACTAGTGCTACTATTTGTACTTGGGCTATTAGAAACAGTACTCGTAGTTGTGTACAAGTGAAAGCGATTACTTTGTACACTTTGTATAGACGACTGTGTATTTTAGAGTGGGGAAAGAAATAGAAAGCTGCATTGAATTTGGTTTCCGCTCATCCATGTGCATTGCACTCCACATTCGCAGATAGGAAGCCAAGCAAAGAGCTGGACTTGACGTTGGACTTTTTAGGAGTGGGATGATTTTACTGTGTGTGTGTTTTTGTGTGTAGCACTTTGAGTTGAAGTCGAGTAGCGACTGAACTGAACAGAAGAGTTTACAGATACACACTGACAGTAAATATACTTTACATCTGCACTACTTTTACCCGTGTGTGACGTTACATTACGTAATTTTCCTTTGCGAATGTGCATCTTCCTATCACATCTTTAGTCTGCTCATCTCTGTCGTCCCTGCTCTTCTCCGCCAACTTCCTACTGTGTGAAGGATTAGTGTTTTGCCGTGCGGTGGTTGGGTCGTGAGATTGACTGACTGTTGCCTCCAGACATTATTCCTATATTTATCCAGAGCCCAACCAGCCGTTCTTCTTGAATAAATATATTCTGAACAGTCTGCTATTTTGTGCCGTGTTGAACCTTTCCTTACGCTCAAGTCACAAGAAAAGACCAAGAGAAGAGTGAACGCCTAAGAGACGATAAAAAACTGCCGGCTCATTTCATTCCAGTGTCGTGAAACGTATGAGATAAATTCCTGCAAATAACAATCTTCCACTTCTACTGCAGTGTGCTAGTTTTTAACTTCCCTTTCTCACAGAATTATTCTGCAACAACAACAAACTAACTTTTTCCAAACGTCCTGCTTTAAATGGATTACAAAATAAAATACAAATGTTCATTTTCTGTTGCGGTTTTCTGAAGACAAGTGTGTTGTCAAATTTGAAACTTACTTTTAGTCAGCTCTAGTGTGTTGTTTACTTTCTATGTATACTCTTATTGTCTGTATCTGCTCAGAATTTACTTTCTGTTTTTGTGCTTGTACATCAAAACAAAATAATTTACTTAAATAAATTTACAAAGGATTTTCTCCATGCTTTGTGTGACTGTGACAAAAGAAAGTCGTGGTGAAAAGTGGTAGAAAGTTGGAAAAAGTGACGTGAAGGGATTTGAGTCTTAGTGGGTGGTCTTTTTAAGCCCAATGAAAAACAATTGCAGGTATTTCAAAGTGAAAACAAATGAAAAATAAAGTCTAAAGTGATATACTGAAAAATAAGTAAAACACTGAGTCAAAAGTGAGGAGCAAGGCAGAGGAAAGTGACAGAGCGATAGAAAAGAAGACAGACAGAAAGAGCAGACGGAAAACTACAAAACTTCTCAAAGGATAATAATGTAAATGAGTTATAAATTCAGCATTTCCGGACCGAGTGAATTAATTGCATGTTGTTGCCAGAGTACAGAGTGAAAGAGGAAAAAGGGAGATTTTGGAATGTTGACTGTATAAATAAAGTTGTACGGGCAGAGTGATAGGAGTGGAGTCGTGTGTCGTAACGTAACGTAGTACGTAAGTATACTTTAGTTGTTCCAGTCAAACTAAAAGGAAAACTAAAGTAATAATAATGGGATGGGTTAAGGATGGATGCAGATGACTGTACTCTCTTCCAACTTTCACTGTGACTCTGTGGGGAATTTCAAAAAAGAGCAAACTCTTCGAAAGGAAAAAGAAAATGGAATAAAAATGGACGAGATGTAGACGTTAAGTCGCTACTGAATGCTTACTACACCATACCACTACAACCAACCCAGTCCAGTTTTCTCCAGTTTGGTCTACAGATGTAATGTACACTTTTGATATAAGAAGGAAAACGGATATAATGTAATATAGCATATATGTAATAGATATGTGTGTATGTATACCTACACATAAGTAGTAGATCCCAATATGACATGACATACATATACCTACTAATATAATTCTATGGTGTATGTAGCATTAGGATTCGTACATTGTATATACACATACTGGAATACTGGAATTATATAAAGAAGTGGTAGAAGATTGGAGGATCTGGAGAAGAGAGAGAGAGTGAGGAAGAAGAGCGAGAAAGGATTGCATTGCAAGAGAGATTGCTGGTAGTGACGACGACGACTCTGCTCGAGAGTTGGTTTGTTGGCTGTATGTGTTTCTTAGTGGCACGACTGCTATTTAAGACTAACGTGGTGCTTGTAGTAGTCGGAGTATGTAGTGGTACCAGCAGCAGGAGTACAACTGACGTAAAGTGTATGTAACGTCGTGCTATATATACGTCTCATGGTTGTCGTCCCTGGATCGCTTGTTATACTTTTACTATACCATCACCACGAGATATTACTACCTTTAGTAGGACAAAAGTTGTGGAGTGTGCTGGACAGGCTCCAAGAATAAAATGTTAACTCCGGGTACGTCCATGTTCCAGAAACACACGAATTCGAAACTCAAATCCAGAAATACTCAGCGAAAACGAGGCAAAACAGAGGAAAGGCTACGAGAAAAAGCAGATTTACTGAATTTTTATATGTCGTCGTCCCCGGTGCTCCCTGCTATTGACTTGTCGACGTTCTCAGTCTCCAGGAGCAGTTAGTGATAATGAATCGATCTACTAGAGACTGTCGTCATTGTGAACAACATAGCCACAATGAGCACTACCATCGTCATCGCCATCGTCACTGCCATCACCAACAACATCAGCTTCATCATCACCACCATTACCTCCTTAAACAACAACAAGAAATTAGTCAGTCACAGTCAACGCCAATTCCTCCCACCGTACAACAACAAATACCCGGCAACAACAACAACCGCCACAGTTCCGCAACTCTACTCACGACGACCACCACCCAGCCAAACACTTGCTCATCGGACGCCAGTCATCCGGCAACCAGAACCAGCATCACCAACCAACTTCACGTGTATGCTTATATCATATTAGTCCTCCTCTCTCTGGCTTATCCCACTTGTCATGGCAATCCCGATGCAAAACGACTTTATGACGACCTCCTTAGCAATTACAATCGGCTTATTCGACCTGTGTCGAATAACACAGACACCGTTCTCGTACGACTAGGCTTGAGGCTTTCCCAACTC
The DNA here is from genome assembly GCA_034694085.1 of Pogonognathellus longicornis. Lineage (NCBI taxonomy): Eukaryota > Metazoa > Arthropoda > Collembola > Entomobryomorpha > Tomoceridae > Pogonognathellus > Pogonognathellus longicornis. The sequence goes on along the minus strand of JAQFYB010005178.1, from coordinate 7,679 downwards.
ATTGATTTGGTACGTATAAATTACATTTCCTTCTTATTCATCAAACCTTGTCCATACACTCGTACTCATATTCCTCCGCTAACTCACTTCATAATTCAATTTCATTTATTCAAATGTACACATTTACATATTCACATTAATCATTTTGACATACCTACCTATACATAGTACCTGCTAAAGTAAAATAATATATTGTCATGTCACATATGTATACCTTACACACTTATATAGTCACTTACAATTTTATGTTCGCAAACTTACACTAAACAGGTGCCATTAATACGTGCAATTTTAAGTACTTTCTTCACTTTCATGTAACATGCATTGCTATGCATTTAAGAAATATCGCAATTTACGGATACCACCACATGATAAGATTTACGATATATACACATGCATGTATCATTTCAATGAGATATCAATTTTTGTAACATTACTATTACTATGCAGTATGCACTATGTGTTGGTATTTTCATAGGTGTTATCAAGAGTATCCAATTGCTACTGCTATATCTGTACCTATAAATTCATCAAACACGATTTAGAGATTTTATTGGACTGCGATTAGGATACCTACGAACACTTAATACTTCTACAAATGAGATTTTGTTCCTCTTTCCCGTGAGCCCGATTCTAGTAAAACCCATTATTAGTCGGGACTCGTGAGTTGATAGAGATATGGAATTAGGTAGGCTAACACTACCACTATGCAAATAACATATATGGAAAACACCCCTGAAAGCTTTGTGGCTTAATGCGTATTTGTCAAAGGGGAGGTAAAGTGCTTTATAGTTGCAGATTTGCTCTAATAAAAGCCTCCGGCATCTCTAATATTCACTGCTTTTCTATGGATCGAAGGTATTATGTACGAAAACAAATTAAAATTGTATTTAAACCATTTACTACTTCTACCACCACAAATAGCACACTGTAATAATTGTGGAGCTCGTATAGATATGTGTCATTCGATCCAAACAACCATTATAAGCCGTGATAGAAGAATAATTGTGCCTAGCGGCCTTTAGAGGAGTGTTGAATGAATGGAATCTATTTGATGCCTAGTACTGACGTGTATTCATAATAAATGCACACAATATGGACTCTCGTATACACTCCCCTTTACCTTTAAATATATACAGCTATAACTGTAATACACATTATTGCACATGCAAAAATTTGTATTATTATTTCAAGTGTATAGGCATTTGATTTGGTATGTATGTAGACGGTAAAATAAAGTGTATGTGTAGTAAGTGATGCATTTGAGTATAGTCTGATACATATGCATAGGATTAGGACGGTAAGTTGTGTGGAAAACAAAACTTGATGTTATTGTAGAAGTTATTGCGTTGTGGTAGAGTAGGATGTATCAGTTTGGTAGTTGTGTTGACTCAACTAGAAAAGTTGAAGTAAGGAGAAAGAGGGGAAGAGAAACGAAGAGTATGTTCAACATCCTACTTTCTACTTTGTGTATTTGTATATATATTAAACCACTTTGCTCCCATCTCGTCGGCTGCAATGTATATATCCACTTAAAGATCATAGCAGATCACTTTAGAATGTGTGTGCTACATATAAGTGTATAGGTATTAAAACTGAACCCATTTGCATCCTTTATAACTATGTGTATACCGATAGCGATGTTATAAATACTAGAGTATATAAATGTCTGGAGTACTTTCTCATCTCCAGCAATACTGTGCATTGAAAAGTGCTGGAAATATATACTAGAGCTAGTTGCAGTAACATACAAGGCACTACAAGTCAAATCAATGCTGTGGCTATATGTATGTTGAGGTTGGTAACAGCTAGGATGAATCTATACAGACAAAAGCGAAAAATTCAACTTTACATATTATATTTATTTGTATATAAATAGTAACGTGCCTTTCCTTCAGCTTTGTTGTTCCTTCTATACATTGTGACTTTTGCACTTCATTTTTTGATATATCTCTAGCATGTAAGCGTATTATGACTGTTATAGAATAGGCACTACCAGTAAATTTACCGCATCCTATCCTATTTACTCCTACTGGTACAATGTCTTACAGTTGATGGGATCTGTTGGAAATGAAGTTTTTTGAAGCTGTATAGCTATAGATAGAAACATTAAAGAAGACAGTAGACACACTTTATTTGCATGGGAAAATGTACTAGTAAGTATATACATTTATTATTTGTGATGCAGTTTATAGTTTTGAGTGTTATGGAAAGTTTAGTGATGGATAGCTTATTGGTTAGAGAGCTGTGCCAATACAATAGTCTAAGAAAAATGTGATGGTGTAGTTGGAATTGGAGTCACAGTGCTAAAAGTAAACTGACAGAGTTAAAAAATCAGCAGCATGGAGAAAGCGGGAGAAATTCTTTTCCGAAATGAGCGCAGCAAAGTAGCACCTAAAGATGTTGTAGAAGTAGAATAGAACAAACGAAGAAATACCAAAATACTGCCATGACCTCCCAGAACTACCACTTCTCCTAATATATCTTTTCTACAAGCAATAAGCAATCCAAGTATATTCTATTCTACTACCAGCACAGGGCATTTCATTGTGAGCATTCGGAAAGTTGGAGAAGAAGAGAAGAATTATCTGTAGTCGATGGCATCGACAAGAAAGTGGGATATTTCGTGCAGCACTACTTTGCCACGTAGTGACGTGACTGCAAAGGATGAAGTCTAAAGATAGAATCGGAACAAGAGAAGAATACGACCAGGCTTTTTAGCTCCCTCTTTTCTCTCTTTCTATACTTAGAGTGCCGTATTATTTTGTGCGTCAACCTCATCTGTCTTGGTTTAATACACATTTGGCACCAGCAGAATCAAATGGAATCCACAATGTTAGGCTTTGTAGAAAAGCAAAAATAAAATTACACTTCCGAATGTGCTTACTACTTTGAGCCAAATATGCGTGAATTTAAAATTATTCGGTAAGTTTTGTTAACTGGATTAATCCACACTTAAACATTGAATTGCAGGTAGAGTGTTATAATTTGCTTTTTAAAATATACATAAATTTTACAGGCCAATTGAACTACAATCAAAACCAGTGGTTGTGTAATTCATCTGTTAGAATAATATAACTTTGGCTCATTTTTTACACTCATTTCCTTGGCGAACGACTCAGAACTCATTGATCGTTGATATGTATTGTATAGTTGAGTGCTGTTTCAATGTAGGTAGTATAATATTTTGTCTCGGAATAATACAGACATTTGCCTTTTAATAAATTCCTTCGTTTCTACACCATGCGTACCAACAATATTAATTATTGTAACTTTTTTACCTATAATAAAATATCTCGAATATTATATCAAGTTATAAAATATCTTTCTTTAAAATAATGGCTGAATCATACATTAAGAATGATATTGACATTATAATTTGTCGCGAAGAATGATTAAGATTTTCATGTAATGATAAAACCATGCTACAATCATACCATTTATACTGTTACTAAAACATGTATTTTACTCAGAGTACTTGATATAACTATTTTAGTATTCCAACTAAAAACGTATGTGCATAAATATGGTGGTGGTGCGGGTATTTAAAAGTTCTGCTAGTTTCGTGGCAAGAGGAGGAAGGTGGGAAGGAATATTAGTGTGCTTATGCATTTGTTTGGCGAAAAGAAAAATCCTTTGGGATGTGTCACATTGAAAAATGAAAAATTACTGTTTCAGAATCTACACAATTCCAAGCAAAAGCACATAGAACATTTTAGTTTTATCTTTATTTCTGTTCTACGGAAGGATGAGGGTTATATAACATGGTATTATGATCTTGTAGCAGAACTGCTCCTTTATAGTGTTCGTATCTTGTAGTAGTACCTACTTTAAAGAACTACTGCACCCATACACATACATAAATGAGGCAAGGAGAAGATTCTCAAAAGTGTGTTAGCCAGACAGAGACAGATAATGTTGACTATGCCCCTGTATATATTTCAGTAGTAGATAGGTATTAGACTTTTAGAAGCTTGAAGCTAAATAAGTCGACTTAAAAGTTTACTTTGTCTCATCATACAAGAGCCTAGGTTGTAGTTAGCTGAAACTCATTGTTAAGTGAACAAACTTGCATATTGTACCGAGTTGTTGTTGTTGCCTTTACATTATTTGTATATGGTTGGCTGTGTATTTAGCCAACCATATGAACAAGGTGGATATTAAGTAGGTACTACTCTACTACTAGCTTTCCCTGAATTAAATAGGGGAATGTTCACTTTAGTCCGGATATTTATTGTATTTACAGATGGTACGACTGAACTTTAATACTAAAGAATCTAATGGAGATATTCATGCTTGATTGCATTACTACTCTATGTGCTACTCCGAGTATCTCACATATACACAAATGCTCCCGCATTCAGCATTATTAAGTAACACAATGCCAAAAACTTAAATGAGAATATAATATCAACGAGTGTGATCTCATTTGAGGAAATGAAACGACTCACATACAACAACAGCAGCAAGGCAAGACATGAAAGGTAAACGAAACTGAAACCAAATAGAATCTCCTTCCCTCTTCTTCTTCCAAGGCGACCATGGTGCATGGTGCGCCTCTCCCAGCACTTGCTAAGTTTCTCTTTAAGCTGTAAAAAGGAATGTTGATAAACTCATTTAAGTTTGAAGTAGTTAGTAAATGCACTCAGGCGACAAGCCCAGATACATTTCACAAAGTCAAATAAGAAAGCAGCCAACTGTAAGTAATAGCTTTATGAAATAACAATATAATAATATGATACTCCTCTAGTAAATCTCTCAAGCGAGCGGCTGCTTTCTTATTTCCTACATAATATATAACTTTACAGGGTACAAAAACGATATAGAACCACACTGTAGGACTATTATGTTCATAAATTGAAAAATCGTTCGTTGTGTGCAAGCATATAAGATGCTTTCGGGTAGCATCCGACTTTTGTAATTCATCACCGATAACAGTTCTTAGCCGTTGGCTCTATTGTGGTCTGTATTTGATCATTCACTTTCTAAACTTCTATCAAGTGTGCATAAAAGAAAAAAAAACAAGATAGTACAGAATAACTACTGGCTAAGTATATATAGCAATTTCCTATTTTGTTAAATTTACATTACACTACTTTAGTAATTCCCAACCCAAACAAGACTTGCGTAGATTAGTAGTAGTATTCTTACAAGAATTCTATTCTACTCTACTCAGACCAAATCACTTGCAGTCTACAATGTAATTTATCTATAAAGTAGTGACTGTGCGCAAATTTTGCCACCCAAGCTACAACAAGACTCCTAGGGAATGTCTAAGCAAAATAAAAATCGAAACTGCGCAATGCACTTACTAAACCTACACTTTGTACAATGTGTGGAATTAACCAAATTTAAACTTTTCCATTCCTAAAATAAATTCATCTCTTAACATTGTAGAGAATACAACATTGTTATTTCCTATTCGATTTTTGAATAAGTGATTATGATGACACAATAGATGCTTAATTTTCTTTTTTTTCGGTTTTTTTAAAGATTTCCTTTTTTTGTAAACCTGCTTGAGCTTCTTTTTCTGAAACAAGAGTGTTAGATTAAAGTACTGGTCTAGTAAATATCTCAACTAATTATTAATTATTTCTATGTAAATTAGCAGGTTAAGTTTATTTCTTGTTTTTTCAATAATAAAGTAAGTACCTACTACGAAACAACAATTAGCTTGCTCCTTTATGTGGGTACATGTATGTACAAATAGAAAAAACAATGCAACGATATTTTTGTATATTACTTGAACTGGGTAGGTATCATATTTATAATGAGCGTACTATTTTGAAGGTATATGGATCCTGCTGTGTGAATGTTTTTATTTTGCGATGATGATATTAACTGTGAATAAATTATTGGACGTAGTAGGTAAAGCTAGTAGTGAAAGTGTATGGTATAATTAAATGCAGCAGTTGCAATCGATTATTATTATACTACAAGAAAATAGTTCAGAGCGAGAAGTTTATGTTGTGTTCTGCATCTCAACTGAGGAGTTTAGTTGAATTCGCAATAAGTCAACTGTGCCATGTGTACGAAGCTTATGTGTATGAAGTCTGAATTGTACACACCGAGCTTATGATATCATAGCTAACTGAGGCTGTGAATGAATTGTAAATATATCACGTACCTTAACCTAAACCTAATAAGATAGTGTACATAAGCCGGCGGAGTTTGTGGAATTAGGGCATTTATATGGTATCTTGTTCCCGTATTAGTGTCCTGTTGTATAAAATGTGCTCGTAGTAGTTGTACTCCGTAATGCCAGTATGTACAAGGAGGGGAAGCGAGGAGGCAAGTGACTTTCTCTTTGGCTGCACTTTATTCGACTTAACTCTCGCGTAGCTTTATGTACTTATCTTTCTGCAAGCTTTAACTAAGACAGTAGTGTGGAGAGTGGTGTCGTGTGGCTAGGAAAAGCGTCTTAATAATATGGAATATACCTCTTAAATTATGTATGTGTGAGCTCCTCTTAATAATGAATGAGCTTAAGAGGAACGATACGTAAGTACACGTAATACAAGCAAAGAACGAGAACGGAGCGTGCAGTCGAAGCAAAGTCACTCAGCTTACAGCTACAGCCTCCGACGCTCCTATGTACTACTGCACTGTCTTATTCTCGTCTTGTCGTCTATTTCCTTCTCCCTCAGTTCAAATGAATACATAGTAGTGGAACAAAGTTTATTTTAGTTGTGGGAGCAAATGGGTTCTGCATAGGTATATGTACTCTGCATTCAAAAACTTATACCTATTAAAGTACATACCTCCTACATAGCACCGATGCTTTTGCTTATTACTGTATAGGTACTTCTATTGCAGTACCAACACCAGACCAGACAGAGAGTTTGCATGAGTGGAGGTTTCATTCATTGTAGTATGTATGAGGATATACAGTTCAAAAATCTATTTGGTATAATGTCTATGTGTGTGTGATATATTTTATACCTATATGTATTTCTGGGTCTTGAAGGATGAGCTGCATCCACACAAGAATGTTGTAGTTCTACAGATATAGTTTTATACAGTAAGTAATAAAGCCTCATAAAAGATAAGAAAAAGACAAGACCTGAAAACTTTTCTACATCTATTTCATTTCCCTTCTTCATTCAGTCCGACTCGTTTGGCAACGCTAGCTTTCCTGTGTAATTCAACTAAAGATAATGTGCTTACTTACGTAATGGCCATTCAGGCAAAGGGAAATATTCCCTTGCACTTAATAGTAGTAGTAATTGCACTACGTTGTAGTCATGCCTCAAAATTTCGAATTATTAAACGCTGTCAGATGAACAAGTATTAAAGACCTTTCTAATTTACACATTCAACTCCAAGTGTACGTGGACTAGACACATTTATTTATGATAGGTAGTTGGGAACACCTACCTATGTTCATTTACATTTGTGTTAGTATGCAGTTTAAGTACATGACAAGTGTAAACGAAACACAAGATGAAAAATTCGCCTGTCTTGTAGTTTTACCCCTCTTTACTCTAGTTTTCCTACTTAATATCTATTAGGTAATGAAAATAATAAGCTCTTACAGAATAGCTAACATGAGAAGTAATCATAATTCTTTATTATGCAAGATTGCATAAAGATCCAAGTAAGCTGTAGTGAATTTTATGATAATGATAATACATCAACTTTAAAACTTCATACTGTTAGATAAAAACTATTACAAAACA
>JAQFYB010005177.1:0-14617 GCA_034694085.1 Pogonognathellus longicornis | reverse complement strand
GTACACTTTCTTCTCTAATTGTTCCAATGTTTCACTAGATTGTTCGTCCAGTCCATGTATGACTATATTTTTTGCTCGATTTTGCCTTCCAAAACATTTCTGTTCCAACATTTGCACTTTTGCTTCTATTTTTTCTATCTTTTCTTCTAGTGGTTTAATTGCATTGTTGAAGGCGATTCCAATTTCTTCCTTGACTACTTGTCTAATTTTTTCGAAATCTGCTAGTGTTAGAGACATTGTATTCACTCTTTTGCTTTCTGGATTAGGAGGTGAGTCTACTAAACATTCTCGTGGTCTTTTAGCTGCCTTACTATCTTGGTTTCCTTTAGCTTCTTTATCAGGCATGGATTGTACCTTTCCTTAATTAGCTAAGCACAGGAGCACATTGCTCGCACGTCTGCACTGCTAGGCTTCTCGCAGTAGAATAAGTAACATACTATATATATAATATAATTAAAAAGTATTTAATATAAAAGGTTGTAGTGGCGGTTTTGGTTTTGGCCATTTGTACCAATTTATTTACTAGGTATTTATTTACTAACAGTGGAAAATAAATATTATGCCATGAGCTATCATTGTAAAATTGGTTTTGAGTACTTTAATTTGTGTAGTTTTAAATGATGATATGTAATAATGTATTACAATTAGACTAGATTTTAACAGCGATGGAATTTCTTGGAAGAAAGTTAAGCACCCCTATATTCAGGGGGAAATTACTCAATATTAAATCAAGGCTGCTAATGGATTGATTTTGCCATAGTTTTATTCCCCAATTTATATTGGAAAGTCCTCAACATTTAAAATGAACAAAAAATTAGTTTATTAATTGTAACTAGACATTATTCATAAGTATATTTACAAAATATTTGTTCTACATAGCTTAGTAATTGTAAACAATCATGATCAGTATACATCGAAGTATTCTAATGTCAGGGAAGTTAGCGCAACATAGCGCCACAGCCAGTGAAGTTGGCGCCACGGACCAGTGAAGTTGGCGCCACGGACCAGTGAAGTTGGCGCCACGGATGTCCCAGCGCAACGGACCAATGCCCTGGATGTCCCAGCGCAACGGACCAATGCCCTGGATGTCCCAGCGCAACGGACCAATGCCCTGGATGTCCCAGCGCCATGACCAGAGAAGTTGGCGCCACGGACAACACAACCACCTAGAGGTTCCAGCGCCACGAAAACACAACCACCTAGATGTTCCAGCGCCACGGACAACACAACCCCATAGATGTTGCAGCAATACACCCCAAAAGTGTCTCATTCCATCTTAAAGGTGCCCCAATACACCCCTAAAGTGTCCTAACACACCCCAAAAGTGCCCCAATACACCCTAAAAGTGTCCTCATACACCCCAAAAGTGTCCTCATACACCCCAAAATTGTCCCAATACACCGCCAAGTGTCCCAATACACCCCCAAAGTGTCCTAATACACCCCAAAAGTGCACCAATCCACACTTAAAGTGTCCTAATACACCCTAAAAGTGTCCTAATACAACCTAAAAGTGTCCTAATACACCCTAAAAGTGTCCTAATACAACCTAAAAGTGTCCTAATACACCCTAAAAGTGTCCCAATACACCCCAAGGCTTCTTACCTCACCCCAAAAATGTCCAAAGTCAGGCCAGAAGTGTCCCAATACAAGCCAAATGTGTTCCAATTGACACCATAAGTGTCCCAAGTCACCACAAATGGGACCCAACTAACCCCAAAAGTGTCCTAACGCACCCTAAAGATGTTCCAAGTCACCCCAAAAGTGTCCCATCTCACTTCAAAGGTGTGCCAAGCAGGGAGGGAAATTTGCCTGTAACACTGCAACCTGGTTGCATGAGGAAATGGAAAAATTTGCCCCGCGGGGGCGGGGCCAATTTTTGGGGAAATAAAAAAAATTGCCCCGCCCCCGCAGGGGGCGTAGCAAATTTTGGGGAAATCAAAATTTTTTGGGGAAATCAATTTTTTTGAGGGAAATGATGCAATGGGAAAATCGGTCTTTTTTGGGGATAATGTAATTTTGAAATCGGAATTTTTTTGGCGATAATGTAATTGGGAAATCGTATTTGTTTTGGGAAAATGATGTAAGGGGGAAATTTGAATTTTTTTGGGGATGTAATGGAATTGGGAAATCAGAATATTTTGGGGGAAAATGATTTCCCCATTACATCATTTCCCCAAAAAATTCTGATTTCCCCAAAATTTGCCCCGCCACCGACGGGGGTGGGGCAAATTTCCGCACCTAGGCCAAATGCACCAAGGCCGTATGCAGGATTTGGTTTCGGGGAGGGCACGTGATTATATATGTGTGTTTTCGCCCCAAGCGCGAGAAGTTTTAGCTTAATTGATACAAAATCAACCTAAAAATTATAAAATTCGCGCGTAACGAAAACAATTTCGTGATTTAGGGCACTTTCGTGCTCTAAATAAGCTATTTTTTTGAGATTTCGGGGGGCACGTGCTCTAGTGCCCTACCGCTAGATACGGCACTGATCAGCACCATTGCCTCCTAGCTGGGCTTATTGTTGTTACGGCCCTGTACAAATCAATTTAAATTATTCCCCAGAAATTTTTGTAAACAGTGTTTAATAATCAATAGTGCACACTTGCTCTTCAAGCAGTTTACATTTTATTTCGACCTGATGAGACACTGCTTGAAAGAATTATTTTATGCTGTCTATAAATTCAACTAATTTAGAAAATGGATAAATATATATTTTAAAACGTCGGGGCAGTGGGAAGTATCAATGAAGTTAATTTAAGTACCTACCATAAAACTAGTCTGTTCACCATTATATTTCATGGCGTATGATGTTATTAGCTGAATGCTTTTTTACTGTTTTGACCTCTATAGTTGCTGCAACTTGCTACAATCAAACTGTAGTAAAAACGATAATGAGATAGTAAAACAGTAGAAAAGTCTAAATACACTAAATCCAATAGGTTGATGTTGAAATGAATTTTAGGGATAGTCATAAAACCTTGGCTGGGAATTATTCTGTATCGCAAAATTTGTGTAATAGTTTTATAATAAAAAGTTGAAGACGTCACTGAAACAATCAGGTACAACTACGTGAACTACAACACAACCAAATATACAGCGGGGAGAAGCGACTCGGTTAGAACATAGCTTGTTATTTCGGCACATATTTGTATACAAATGTCTATATGTAAGGTATAAATCTGATTTTAAATTGGAAATTAAAAACACAGCAAATGTTTTAAATTCTACGCATTGCTTATCGGCTGCCGTTAGTAAACATTTACAAACATAAAAAATGTTCAACTTATTATAGTATTTATTTTTATACACAATAATATTATTATTGTAATCAATTGTTAATTAACTCGGTTTCCTCTTGCGGGGTATAGTTTACTCAAATATCAAAGTATTACATTTGGTTGGAAAACAACATTATTATTAATTATTAATTATTAATTCACGACATCCTCAAGAATTGAGGCAGTTCCGTCATCAGTACTTTTCACAAATTGTTACAAAATAAATATATAATTATATCAGTTCCAATGGTAAGCTTCATAGAGTAAAATGTGGGGCAATAAAATAAAATAAACTAATACAATAGTTAAATAAATAGGGAACAATTTTTACAAATTTGATATTACAGAGTCAATACAAGAAAGATTACACGCATTCACATGACAAAAAGTGACACAAGATTCTTTTTGTTGTTTAAGTAAATCAAATTTTAGCGCATTTGAAAAACTATTTAATGTGTTACATTAAATTATCATATTATCCAGAAGGTTAAAAAATATTATCGAGTAGGTTGAAAGATAACATTATTGTCGTTGAGTTTGGAGTAAAGGATTATAGCATTGATTGGAGTAAAATATTTTAGTGTTATTGGTAGGAATGTAATAACCTAAATGATTCAAAATTATATTAACCGTACATTATAATAATAATATACACAATAAAACATGCAGTACGAGTATACTAACAAAAAGGCGTACCAACCGCGTCGACTCTCCCAAACAATAAAAAGCTTGTTGGAAATTATTCCACACTGGATGTATGTGTATCTGCCAGCATTCTCAGTCGATGGAACAGTCTCCGGTCTTCAACTCGTACCTTACTATTCCATGCAAACGCATGAAAACAATCTGAAGAAGTTTATAAATCGACACAATCTGTTAATTTTACAACAAATTTTATTGTACCTAATTGAAGTTGGGCAATAAAATGCTGACCTATATTCTTGTTTCTATCTTTTCAGCGACTTTAATAGTAATAAATGTGAAAAATTTGATCAAAAACAATCGTAAACCATGTAACGAATTTACAAATGCGTCATCTCACTCCAACGAAGGTAAATATTATTATAGACTTACTATTTCATTATACGCAAAACAGGATTCTAAAGCCATTAGTTCTATTTAAAATATTACCTGTTTAAATTTAAATGCAAACAAAAGTAGTTTATTGATAGACAGAACTTTTGTGCCTGTGTAATCATTTGAAATACTTTTGATTGATTTGAATTGATCAGTTGCACAATCGAAAAGTTTGCTCATGCCTATTTTATGACAGCTTTATTATATTGAGTATTATACAATGAAATGGTTCACCATTTCGTTTCATGGAAATGTGACTTTTCGCGTTTATAGAATTTATCAATCAATAATTCAAAATTAAATGTTTTAAGGTTGATTTATAACTAATCCAAAGTAAAATTGTTTTCTTATAATTTTAGATAAAAGACAATAACTGTAGCGTCAAAAATTGATTTTTCGAAAGATTTTTGATTTCACAAAAGTGTGTCAGACTCATTCGGTTGTAATAAATTTCTCAATACTATTCCCGTTAAATGTAAATTAAATGGTCAATCTGTAATGGTATGACTACATATGCAATATGTAAATTGGTAAGTTCGGCAATAAATTTTTTCTCATATCAAGTTTCTTAATTCTCAATATTTAAAATTGTTATGTGCAAATGTGTCAATAATGAATAATAGCTTTAAACTATAAACCAGAAAGAATCGAAATCCTAAATTATAACATATAATTCATGCAAATTAGACTAATTGTACCTATTTCCCATAACTGGTAAAAATTAGCTCAATTAAATTTATTTCGCCATAACATATGCAAAGTTACCCAAATCGGTAGACATTTTAGAATTAAAGCAAAATTAACCCAATTTGACCCATTTTGTCAAGCGGTATCCAAAATAATCCAAATTGACCTATTTTGTCAAGCTTTACGCAAAATCACCCAAATTGACCTATTTTATCGTGCCTTATGCAAAAAAACGCAATTTAACATGTTTTTTCATAGCTGATGCAAAATAACCCAATTTAACTTTATAAATAATTCAAATTGACTCAGTGTGGCCGACGATGCCATAGCGAATGCAAAATACTTCGATTTGACCCATTTTACATTAACTGGTATAAAATAACCCAGGCGGATCCCATTATTAGTTTTATTAGTATTATACTGTGACAAGTATACGTCGTATTTTTGAAGTTTTGGATAGGTATAATGTATTTGCATAATACCGTGAAACTCGCGAATACGCCCGGGCATTCGCTAAACTCGCTTCGATAAGCTGGCTATCTAAGAAGACGTTGAATCTCGATAGTCGCTAGTACTTACCCGCTAGAGAATCGTTACTCACCTCTATCTTTCACTTTAGCTTACACCGCTGCCAGACAAGGATATCTTGGATGGCGCGAGAACATAAATTGAACATGAGTAGAGTATGTAAATGAAAGCACCCAGATATTGTTTGCCGGAGGTCTTGACGGAGACATACTGTAGTAGTTTTATATTTTTACAACTATATACATACATGTATTAGAGCTTAGAATAGAAGCGGGCAAGGCGTATGCCTTTTGGCAAATCAGACTGCTCAACTTGTATTAAACGCAGCAAGAGCAACCCTTCTAAATATAATTGACTTAATTTTAATGAACCTTTAAATTAAATGAAAAAACCTCTAAAATAAAGGAATGACACTTAAAATGATAAATTAAAAATGCCTCCAGAAAAAATGAATTTTTTTACATTAAATGCCTCTAAGTGAATTAATGAACAGCCTCTAAGGCTAATTTTGTAGTTGAATTAATAGTCTCTAATTTTTGCATTAATTACCTTTAACTTTTTTTGAGAATTGCATTAAGTGATTTAGTCAAACTTGAAACATATTACAGCTCCAGATCTGTGACAGAATATTGCTATGTAATAGGAAAATCCATCTATGCAAAACAGATGAATCTTGCTATGCATTCCCTATACTTTACACAGGATTGCTCCAAATGCATAGCAAGATCTGTCTATTTTTTGTTTTGCTCTGTAACATTTGCTTATTAATTTATGAGATTGTAATTACCACCATTAAAAAGAGCACAAAATTTCGATCGGAATGTAGTTTTTCTGTACCTATTTCTAACACATATTTAAGGGTACTGAGCTACAGGATGATAAGTAAATTCCCATGCACTTTCAATGTGCATGTGTGCATGTAATAATTATCATTCTCAATTGTGTACTACGGTAGATTTAAAAGGGTCGAGTGCAAGCGAAAAATTCCAACTATAATAAAAATTACGATGACAATAATGACGCTGCAAGTCTAGTTTCTGAAAACTGTTTTAATGATTGCTAGATTCCGTAAACATGGGAACGTGGAACTTTTTGAAAACGTTAGCAGTATTGGTCAGCTCTACTAATAAGGGCGATACAGTCCATTCAAAATTGTACGAGCATTTTAAAAATATTTCTACCATTACTTCAAAATTGAAAGCCACATTGATGGGAACTTCAATTGGTAAATATATTTAACTTTTTTATCATTTAACTTCAAAATTGAAAGCCACATTGATGGGAACTTCAATTGGTAAATATATTTAACTTTTTTATCATTTACTATTTTAAATCCAAATTTATAAACTGAATGTTAATGAGATCTTGCTAATAATTATACATTTTCTTTTGTTATATTATTTCAATACAGTTTTTGCAAATTCAGAGAAATCCATTCGGCAATATCTATGCCATAAAAATTGCAGTAACAGGCACACAGATAGGATGCTTAGTTTGGTATATCCAGATGGTGGCGAAGGTACTATATACACCAATGACTAATTTTGTTATGGGAAATATTAGAAAATTTGAGCATCACATTATAAATGGAATATATTTTTGAAAACACGTAAATTGTTGAATTGGTTTTTCAACTTGGATTCAAAATATTTCAATGTTCCCTTTGATCAAAGAGAGGCTCACGGAATGGCTTGAAATTTCATGGACCTAGGAAATCCCCCAAACTTTAATATGCGATTGCTACATGCCTCCTGACCTAGTTTGAGTAGGGAAGGAAGACCCGTTTAGATATACTATATCACTATATGGCTGTAAAATACACAATATAGGTCAAAATAGGTACAAGTAGGGTATCAATCAAACACCAATGACAATTTGAAGGTAACCGGACGCTAGAACTTGGTGCACACTAGAGATTGGCTACACTAGAGCTTACCGACACTAGAGCTTGGCGAACAAAGAGCTTATGGGCACTAGAGCTCAGCCCTATGTATTAATAGCTTGCTGACTCCTCAGCTGCCGAGTTCTAAAATAAACATTAAAACTGCTAAGCCAAGTTGGTTCTACTTTCTGTTCCTTGAAACTCTTGCTTTTCTTGTCAAGCTATGATCTCCAGTTTATTTCCTTTCAGTTTACGAATCTAACAATGAAAATAGTAAAATGAATATAGGCATACTGACAGCTATCATACTTTCTACTTTAAGTATCTTATTGTCTTGTGTGTATTTTGTCCTGAGAACATGTTATGATGCACAAGTGAAAAGTTGAATTGAAAATGTTCACATGCCTATGCCAAACTCTAACTTATGCTTAATGATGCTCTGCCCCCTGTTTGACTTTTTTAAAAATTGAAACATTTCTCGGGAATGGAAAATGAAATAAAAATTCGGGCAGCATTACTTTTGTAGATAGATTCTTGCTCTTTTATAAAGTTTTTTTAGTTTTTCGAAAAATTGAAAACTGTAGAACTTATTCGGGTTTTCACAAAAAGTCTATTAACTTCTACAGTTTTCAATTTTGCGAAAACCTAAAAACACATTATGAAAGAGGAAGAATTTAGCTACAAAAGTAAGCTCTCCGAATTTTGATTTTGTTTTTCATTCCGGACAAATCAAGGATTCTCTGCCCAATATTTGACTTTTTTTACAAATTAAATCCTTTCTTCCGAGGTGGAAATAAAATCAAAATTCGGAAAGCTTACTTTTGTAGCTTAATTCTTGCTCTTTCATAATGTGTTTGTAGTTTTTCTCAAAATTGAAAACTGTAGAAGTTCATAGACTTTTTGTAAAAAGCCTCATAAGATCTACAATTTTCAATTTTTCGAAAAACTAAAAAAACTTTATGAAAGTGCAAGAATCTATCAACAAGAGTAATGCCGCCAGCATTTTGATTTTATTTTCCATTCCGGAGAAATGATTTAGTTTGTAAAAAAAGTCAAATAGGGGGCAGATCAACCTTAATGTTTTGTCTTAAATCCTGTGGGTAATAGTAGCAATAATTACAATTTTTGTCAAAAATTCTCCAATTCATGACCACTCGCGGTTTTCTGGATGGAACAATAAGCATAAGTTTTTTCAAATTTGGCAAGTCGAAAATCTTGCCGTGTATAAGAGCCTAGACTTTAAATCATTGTACTGTCGCGCCATCACATTTGGGGCTAGTCGGTACACTTTTTCCTACACTTTTACATGGGGACGGCGTTAGCTAACAACTGCATTTTACTTTTAAACCCACGGATCTTTTCGTGTTAAGCAATACAGGCTTATATGTGTCTTATATAATCAATCGTGAGAGGTTTAAAAATTATTGCACGACAATCGCAATTTGACATGTTTCACACTATTTAGTTTTTCTTCAATTTCAAGAAATAATATTTATTAAAAACACAAGTTGATGGACTAATTGAACGCAATATGCTCAGCAATTTGTTTTATATTTTAAAGTGTATACCTACCTATGATTTGCCTCACGCGCAATATACAGTTTATTTATACTTTATTCCTTTGCCAAAAATGTGTTCATAATATGACAAAATAACGTAAAAAATTGTTAAATATTATTAAGGTTTACCAATAAAATTATAACAGTGAATAACATACCACAATATATCATTGGAATTGATGGTTTTTATTTCATAATTTAGGTATTATGATTGACCACTCAACTGCCGCTTGGAAAGAATTACGGAAATATACAGTAAAAACTTTAGCAAAACTTGGTTTTGGTAAAAACAGTACAATGAATGTAATTTTGGACGACACGGTAACCGACTTGTTGGAAAGAATGGAAGATTTAAGAGAGACAGAGGGAAACCGGATATAAGTTCATAAATTGTTTTCGCTACCCGTCATTAACATAGTGTGGGTAATAATCGGAGGCAAAAAATTTCAACCAAATGACCAGCGATATGTAAAATTAAACGCTTTTTTGCGACAAGCTGATGGGGAAGGAATACTGAGCATGATATGGACAATTATATTCCCTAAATTTGTGTTAAATATATTGCGATGGCTGGGAGTGAATTGTCAATCCTTTGCAGAAGTGAGCGAAAATGCAAGAGTATTATTTCTGGTAGCGGCAACATTAATACAATGATAAATATTTACCTTGACTAAATCTTACTCCCATTTAAAAAATCATTAAACAGGAATATATTAACGAAGTAGAAATGGTTCGGCAAAGGGAAGGAGATACAGGGGAAATTGAAGAAAATTTTGTGAATCATTTTCTATCAAAAGTGGAGCAGCATAAGGATGACGGGCAACTACAAAAAATTTATTCAAAAAGCCAATTGTCAAACGTTTTGAAGGATTTTTTTGCTGCAGGAATTGATACAACAGCCAGATTCATGGAAAGCTGTCTGATGTATATGGTCATGTATCCAGAAGTCCAAGAATTGCTACATAATGAAATCGACAAAGTAATTGGAAATTGTTCACCTTCATATTCGGCTCACATTAAAGCGTAAGGGTTCTATTTTGGAAATACTGTAACAATTAATTTTCAACATTAAGTAGTTGAATTGAATCACTTATAATTTTAGCATGCCTTATACTCGAGCTGTTATAATGGAGATTCATAGGATGGTAAATATAGTTTCGATGGTTCCACGGGCGGTAACGTGTGATTGTAAAATTGGTAACGACATTTTGAAAGCGGTAAGTTACTTCATAACTAATTCAGGAACTACATTAATACAAATACAATTTATCCCATTGTCTGAATGATGCTTTTTCAGGATTTCTGCTTTTGGGCCTAAAAATGATCTAATATTGTAGTTGGATAAGACATAATCTCTATCCTAATACAAAATAGAACGATTATTTTAATATACAGGGGTCGGTTCCTATTTACGGCGGTTTTTAATCTGTTTAGCTGTTTACCTATTTACCGTACCGGCCGAATTAACTCCCCTGTTGGAAATAGCTCCCCATATGGGGAGTAAATTCGATTTTCCGACGAGATTTGTGGTCTCCAAACTAGAACTCCCCATCGTCGAAATAGTTCCCCATGTAATGTAATGAATTTCATGGTCAATACAATTCATTACACATATTAAGTACGCTTGCACTATAAAAGAGATAAGGTAAAGAAAGGTGGATATTTTTATACCTACCTATTATCTATTTTACTGTTTTACATAGCTAATTATAGAAATCAAGCTGCCAGTCGCTAGAAAAATGTCTGACAATCCAGGTCGTGTTATTTTAACTCCTAAAAGACGAATTTCACCTCGTGCTCACACAGCAAAATTGCACTTTAAAACATCTTTGTATCATTATCTTTTTGTGACAAAAATAAAATTCTGCATTGAAAATATAAATCCCCATGTATACAATAACTCCCCAGTGGGGTGCAATAGCGGTCATTATGAAAATAATTGACGAAAATATAACTCCCCAGAGGAAGTAAATCGGCCGGTACGGTATTTCAGGCAAACTCAGGCCAGTTGAGCATTAAATCCTGACAATACTATAAAATATTATCCAAAATTGTGAATGTCAATTTTCGAACTATTTAACGACTTAAAAAAAATAAAATAAGTTTTCAAAAATTGTAAAAAAGTTGCAAAATTAATTTTCACCGATTTAAATGATATTTTGAGTCAGAGATTGCTGCGTTAAGTTGATACACGCATTAAGAGTTAGTTTTCTAAGAACAATTTATTAGGTACTGCCTTAATAAATTTCAAACCGCCATAAAGTCCTTCAATTGTCCTATATTATTAAGGCAGCAACAGTGGCTTAATTGAAACATCTTTCCGATTTTCTGGGTTGAAAAATCTTACCGTTTTCCAGGGTTGAAAAATCTTCCCGATTTCCCGGGTTGAAAAGGCTTCCCGATTTACTGGGTTGAAAATCTTTCCGATTTCCCGACAATCCAGCGTTATAAAATCTTTGTGCTAATAATGTTTTGATGTTTACAAGTAACAATAATATACTTTTAACAAACGTAGTTTTGGCGAACGCAAATCCTGTTTTTCTTTATTAATTCATAAATACAGCATACAACAAAACATAGCTGACTTGCCCAGAATCTGAACAGGTGTCGAAAATTTCAAAGTTCATTTGCCTAATAATCGGAATAATGAGTGAAATTTTCCAGCGAAAATTTTTGCTTCCTTTCCGACAAAAATGTCCTTTCCTACAAGGGACTATCCTAAGGGAAGGGAAGCCCTTCTTTCCTGGCCGGGACCGCCGGTCCCACACTTTTCGAGGGCCCGATTGTGTATTTTCGTGATGACCATATACATTAATTTAAGTAAATCGTGCGATTAGTCTCTCTTATAAGTTCCTTCTGACAGTGTCAAAAGGGCTTGGTACGCTTTATGAATAGCTCGAAAAACCCGGACACGTAGGGCCGCGTAGTGTCCTCGAGACTATAGCTATACAGTTGTATGGAGCATTGCATTGCATGGTGTATTGCATTCTAACCTGCAATTCGTAGAGCGCGGTCGAAACAGCGAGTTCTGCTGTATGGACTAATATGCTTCACTACAAGTCTTGCATTAATTTACTCATCTCTAGAAGTTTATAATTTTTGCAATGGTTCTTTCTTCCACAGAACACAATTATAGCCATCGTACAATCTTCAATGAATATGGACAATAATTATTGGGAAGATCCAAAACAATTTAGACCAGAAAGATTTTTGGACGAGGATAACAATATTATAGCGGAAAAAGTTAATTATATGATGCCATTTGGTGCAGGTAAAACACAAAGCTATGAAAATCATAAGTAATGTGTAACGACTAAATTAAATTAAAAATTTGTTGATCAGCTTACTATTCGAGTTTTTGATTATATATATGCCCTCTTAATATAAAATTGAATACCGTACGCTGGAGCTTATGGACAGTAGAGCTTATGAACACTATAGCTTTGTAAACTAAAGTTTCGTACACTAAAGCTTCTGGACACTAGAGTTTATGGACAATAGAGCTCAGAACTATGCATTGAAGGCTGCCGAGTTCTAAAATACACTAAACTCTAACTTATAATCATATTATTTCATTTTTTGTTTTAAATGCTTGTTAATTTTAAAAGAAGTCAAACGTTAGTACATCTGAAAAGCAATCGTAATTACTTTTGCCAACAATTTATTAAGAGGCAAATGCAAGGTCTAAGGTCAACTAATGTTTTTTCTGAGTCATTCACAGAATTATTGCAACTCATATCAAACCTATGTTTTGATCAAAATAACTCAAAAAGATCACAAAATGTTATTTCCCATAATCAATTTATTTATAAAATGATGAGTATAGAAATACATACAATGCACTAAATGAATCATTAAAAGTAAAATTTACTCCTAACAACTACAGTAGTAGTCGTCAATATTAATAATAATATTATATTGTTGTATTCTGGTGATGTTTCTGTTAATCCTTTTTCTTAATTCTTCTTATCAGCTCCTTCAGCTCTGAAATTCTATTTTGAATTTGCCTGAGGGTATATTTGGTTTTACACTTTTTGTAGTGGTGCGTTCAGTGCTTTTACGTTACCAGTCATTGGATGACAGTCAACAAACCATAGCAAGTGCTGCATTTCCTAAATTGGTAACCTCAAATAAAGAACATTCCACTAACAAAAGTGTAAAGCGAAATATACCCTCAGGGGAATTTCTCACAATTTTTTACATGATTCTAAAGTCACTTATAGATTTTGTTTATTATACAAATTGGGTCCTTTACAAAACCTATCATTCTATGAGATTTGACTTCCATATCGTAATTACAGGGCCTTATGAAATAAAAAATATAGGATAGCGTTTTTTCAATTGTATAAAACTCAATTTCCACTACTTGATATTCATTCCCATTATTTTGCAACTTTCTAAATCAGTTCAACTATATATAATCAATCCCCTCTTTACCGTAGGGAGAACAATTGCTGTAATTCGGGCTATAATCAACGTAAAATACATTTAATTGCCGATATTTTGTGCAAATTTTTACATTTTATGGCACAATAACGCTTTAATATTTCTCAATACCATGTATCACATGTGAATTAGCTATTGGAAGCACTTTAAATGCTAAAACGGAACAGGCCAAATATTTTCGTATATATCTAACTAACTTTATTAGTGCATTAAGGTCCCGTTCGTTAGCTAATCTCACATAATATATGAAACAATATTATACTTAATTTGATATTATTATGTGTATTAAACTAAATAGGAATTCGACAATGTCCAGGGGAAAGTGTGGCTAAAGCATCTATATTCATTTTGATGATGGGAATACTACAGCGATACAGATTGACGAAAAGCGACAAAGATGAATGGATTGGGATTAGTACCGCTTTGAGGATTGTCAGCGGTCCTGATCCGTTTCATATTTCCTTACACCCTCGTTAAAGTAAAGCTAACTACGACATTATAATAAATATATACTGTAATATAAATTACTTTAATACTGTTATATCTTGCAGTGTACCATATTCGATTCGTCAAATATTATTTCAATAATTATGACTTTTACAAATTGAATTTAACACTTAAAATGATCTTAATATTATTGTCCTATATTGTTTCAGTAATAAAAAGCAATGTTATTTGCATAATTACCAAAAAACACGTTTACTCGCTAAATCATCAAATGTAGAACTAATATATATATATACATACAATATAGAACTAACGTGTGGTCCCAGATACGATAGATAGAGTAGGAAATTTTTTGAGCGTGGCGCGGTAGAGGTTGTGCGTAAACAACGTCGTCCTACCTGCACTGCTTCTACCATTCAATATAAACATCAATTTTATTTCATATATTCGCAGGAGTCAAATAAGTCAACAAGGATGTCAACCATCGAAATGCATTTATCAATGCCGTCTCATCCATCGTTTAGTAATACTTACATTTAGTACTTTTTAGTGCAAGCCCCCACCTAGATTTCTGCACAACAGACAGACGGACCGAAAAATACGACCAGTATTTGTGACAAATGATCTACCTCTATTATTACCAGTGTTCTCCTTCCCAGTGGGAAGTGGGAAAAATGGACATGGGAAAAACGGGAAAAATGGGAAACAAAG
>JAQFYB010005176.1:0-14619 GCA_034694085.1 Pogonognathellus longicornis | reverse complement strand
ATACGCTTAAAACCAAAAGAAATACAACTAAAGAATTTGTTCAAACTTAAGGTTTTTAGCTGCGGCAGAAGTAAAGTGATTATTGTATTTGCGTTAAAAAAACGTGTAATATATTTCCAATTCGTCACAAAATATTAATGGTCTGACATCTGAACGTCTACTGGATATAAATATTAAACTCAAAATTATACTGTTGAAGGAAAAATGACAATATGTATTTTACATAATTTTATGTATTTACACTCAAATAATTTTTATGAACAAACATTCAAATCATGTGGATGAGAACTACATAGAATTATTATCGAAAATATGTCATTGTCAAACTATGCTAGATCAACGTGATGCTCATTTCAAAAAGACACAGAAAGAGAAAATACATACAGCAGAAAAACTGTCAAATAAGCGTACAACTGACTTAAGTAAAATCACGGATTGTTAAAAATTAATTAAAATTATAAATATTCTATTCACGATTTTCGTCGTACGTAGGAACAGTCCATTCCAGTTTGTAAAAAACGTATTTTAAGCAGTTATAGAATGTTAATAAAAGTTAAATATTCCGGCACTTAAAAAATATTGTTCAGAAAGGTTGCAGATGACACAATGACACAACAGGTCTTCAGAATGCGCCCACTCGCTTATAGGACGGGGGAGACTGCCCTTCGTTTGTGCTGATTTTAAACATTAAAACATTTTCAGCAAAAATTTCATTGGGAGATGAAATATATTATATGAAAAGTGCTTTTCGACATAAAAAAGGTCAGCAGTAGCAGGCAAATTTAGAATTCGAAATTCTGCTTTACATGAATCAAAAAATTCTATCACATTTCATGTGTTGGAACAGTTTGTTAAATGGCCAATTTTGTATGAAGAGAAGCACATTTTCTGTGAAACAAACCTGGTTTGGGTGAATAAAAATATTCCTTAAGCACGGCATTAAACTAATCCTTTCATTTTTCTAAATTTTAGAGTCTAAGAATGCAATTTTATCATGCAATGCTATCTTTAATAATGTGACAATTCTCATTTCGCCTGATTATTAACTATAATATTTGCAGATATTAACTCTTTAAGAAAGATAATATTGCACCTAAACCATTTACATTAGAACTAAGTTACCCTGAACGTCATTCAATATAATGCAGAAACAAGGCCAACAATTATGAGTTCAAAAGTTGGAGTCGTGTCACCAAAATGGCTGTTCGACTCTATCTGCGGTCAATCGAACATAAAATAATATTAAACCCAATTATTAATATAATTATAATAACTGATGCAGAAAGCAATTGATACTTTTTTGTACAAAAGTTGTGACATGCCAACACCTTAAAAAGAATACAACCCACCCCTTCACCAACACCCATCCATAAACCAGGACATTACTGATATTGTTAATTGTAATAAAAAGAGCTAATAGAAGACATATTACTAAAAAAATGTAGCAATTTATGTATAATGGAAATAACATTCCAAATTAATAAAAATTGCAGCTCTAATACTCGAACAACTACGATTGACAACTCATTTGTATTTACTTCTTTTCCCTGAGTTAAAAATGTTATCATAAAAAATGGTGTTCTACAATAACTATAGACGTAATACGTTAATACTGCTATTTACTTTTATTGTTTATCTTTAATGCTTTGATCAGAATTTTAATTTATATCACTAATACCCTATCACGGAAATGTCTTATTCTGAGAATATTTTCGTTAATTGATAACAAAACCTAAAAAAACTACATATTTATGAATGTACTTTTATATGCATTTAAACACTATCTGCTGGTTAATATATATACATCAACCGGTTTTTCTAATACTTTAAGAAGTCTAAATAACTGTACAATCTATAAAAGGTTTGCACATAAATTAGTTAGTCTTTAGAAAATAGAAAAATGTATTGAATAAAATTTCGTACCCATACCTCCTCGGGGTCCTCATCATCATCATCATCTATACCAATTTCTTCAACCATGTAACTCGAATCGTGCGATGGTCTCGAACTAGGATCCAACTTCATCAAACCCTCCCTCGCTTCGCGACTGTTCGGATCCAGTCTGTTAAATCACAACATGACAACATAAATCTCACATTTTATTACGGTTAGAAGCAGTCAGCACTAAAATTATATACTGAAGTCTTACACAATTAAAATGTTAAACAACTATTTGGCACACAATTGTGATGTCTTAACAAGACTTCACTTAAAACTTAAAATTATAAATTGAAATATAATCTGTACATATTACTCATAAAAGACACTCTTGGACCTTCTAACTCTAATTCCGGTAATTACACAAGTTATTTTAATTTTTATCAAATATAGCTTCTTAATTTTTTCAATTAGAATTTCATTTCAAGTGAAAAAAATTGATACTAGAAGGATGTACATCAGTAGAATCTATAGCTACTAATAGTATAGTTACTAAAAAGTGAATCTATTTCTTACTTTAATGCTATTGCAAAATGGTCCGATGCTTTATCGTCGTTTCCAGTTTTCATAAGTAGATTTGCGACCCTTATGTGAACTGATGGTGGATTTAGTCGACTTTCGACTTGATCCATTAATAAATTGAGTGCACCAAGTACTTGCCCCTCCTGTATAATCATTTCCAATTTTTATCAACTGTGTACTACCCAACTGAAAACCATATAATATATGCTGAAAGGGCACAAACCTGTTCTAAAATATCTACCAACATAAAAACTGCGGGTAAATGTCCACGATCAATGTTAAGAGCTTTATCCAAATAAGCCTTTGCTTTTGACATTGTTACTGGATCTTTTGTCAAAGGCTGAGCACACATCTAAAGTGAGTTACAATTTAATTTTTATTCTCAAAATTATATCCATGTTAAAATATGGAGTTAATTGACAATCCTTACCGTTAAGACTCTTGCTGATTGACCTAATTTTTTTAAACCAGCAGTAGCAATCGTCATGGCGTCTCGATAACGCTGCATGGCCATGTAACAATCGAAAATTCCTTTTTGAGGTTCGAAACGATTAGGAAAAAGTGTTGACGCTTCTCTAAAGCACGGGAGAGCGTCTTGACTGTTCTTCATGTCCAGATAAATATTTCCTTTACATATTAAAGCCTCCGGACTTTTTATACCTTGGATATAGTTGGCCTGAAAAAATATAATGTGATTATTTCTGTCGGAGTACTTTATTTATTATTATTATTACTGTAAGTTATTATACCCTTTCGGCAAAATGAAGACCCTTAGGATTTCTATTCGTGATTTGGCAGTAGTATGCCATCGCTAGGTAAGGTTCGGACTTAGTTTCAGTGAAATTATAATCCAAAAGTTTATACGCTAGTTTCTCTAATTCAGTTGTTTTCTTCTCACTCCAAAGCAAAAATGCCAACAACTCCATTCCGTTGAAATTGCAGCAATCGTTCATATGTGCCTGCGTACAATTTTTTAGTAGATTATGCTATATAATATTATGTAAATGCTTTGTCTGAGCAATCCCAATAGGAAAAGTAACAATTTATTACCACACGAAGAGGACTTATACCAGACTGGTAATCTCCAGTCATGGCATAAGTAGTTCCAATGGCAACTAAGAGTGTGTGATTATTCTGCAATGCAGTTTTTTCTTGTAAGTGACTGTATACATTTAGAGCTTGCACATAATCTCTACAGTGGAATGCTGCTGAAGCTTTTAACCATGAAGTAAACCTGTAACATCAAGTTAACACTATTAAGTTTGACGTTCATTGATTATTTGTATATGCATGTTTAATGTGACTTGAGCCACTTTACTCACCAATCGGTACACATCATATCTTGTGTTTTATTTTGAATAATACTTTGAATATCTGGTTCTTTCAATCCGAGTGATAATAATGCCTCTGCAGCGTCAATGGCCATTGGACATTCCTTTTTAAAAAGCGTTTAAATAATTATTATGATAATTTAGCTTGATACAGTTATGCATTTCAATGAGAAGCAAATGAAGTTTAATTACTTTTAAAACTTCCTTGAATGATGTTATTGCAGCGCGCTCCATTCCGTTTTGAAGATACAGTTTTCCTAGAGCCATATTTATTCGAACAGTTCTCTGTTTTGCGGGAATACTCTGTAAGGTACTCAAAGCCTCCATAGGCTTTTTGCATTGCATTTGGCAAAGATATACTTTGTATTTCAAATCTGCTCAGTACAAAAATTGCATCAGTACAAAATAACATTAAATGACCATTTGTTAATTTCTATGCTGTTAACTTTTAATTAATTGTATTACCGTTATGGAAGTCATGTGATAATTGATCCTTAAAATGAGGACTGAACTTAGACATGGATTTATACATTTGAATTGCTCGTTTATAAAAGTTTTCGGATCTTGGAAAGTCGAACAGATTATACGCAGAATCACCACAGTACATAAAAACTTGAATTTGCTCTACTTCAGATAAAATACTATCTTTCAACTTTTCAGCCAAAGTGATGACAAAACTTCCCTAATTATTATACACAATGGATTAAGTATATTCAACATTAATTTTATGTAGTTAAAAAAATCTATCTATAATAAATATAATATAAATTGGTTAAGATTCTGTACTTCTACTTACCAAACTTAGAACACTCGTGTAAAGTTGTTCACTGTAGAGATTTGACAATTGGAGAAAATAGAATGACTTGGCATGTCCGAAATCATCGGTCTGTATGCCAAAACTGTCCGAAACATCGGACGCAGCTGACATGTAAGCCATTGGTGTGCCGCCGCCAATGACAGAGATTCCTAACGGTATATCTGGCGTGTTAAAGGAACTCATTTTCAATTTTATCAGTTTACTTTACACACAATGGAAAAGCAACAAAAATCTGTACAACAAAATTAATTAAATAAAAATTAATGCATATTAAGAACAAAACAAATAATTACGATAAGCACCACTAAACATCCAGGAAGCATGTTATTTGCAAGCATTAAGTACATAATACACTGCACTGCACAAGCCTTGCACTAAATGGTGAATGATTGAACAATTGTTATTGCATATTACTTCATTTATATAACGAATTGAATTCATACTTACATCATTAAATGCAAATTACCTAGATATTAATGTTAAACCAACTATTTATACTTATTAGTTCTACCATATTTTTATATTTTTAAGCCACTAAAAAATGTATTCGCTCTTGGGAAAAAGTTATCCTACATATTCTCAAGTTTATTGCGGATGTGAATAAGCTCTAACATCCAACATCCAAGCTTCGATATTCAATATTTTAATTTTTAAGTTATTGATAGCAGGTGGTAGGAGCCTGTAGAAAACATCCAATTATTCAAATGGCAAAAGCCAACTTTTCCGCTTATTTATAAAATACGGTAAATTGGTATCCACCCACACTGCTAATTACTAAACAAACAGCGTTGATATTTGTGCTTGCATTCAACATTTAATAAATTAAGCTACTTAGCTACAACATTTTGATAACTGACAATAATTAATTAAGCATGAGAGATAAAGGAGAAATTAGGTGTTACATACCTGTTGTTTGTATCAAAAGACTGTTGTCCGTATCAGAAAGTAAGCTTCTAGTCTTTGAAGTCAGCAGTTGGTTCAGTAGTGAGTTAAAAATTACCTCTCTGGGTAAGTTTGAGTAAGATGTAAGTTATGTATTACTAAAATTCCAGTGAGGAATTCGAAATCAAAATGTAAAACTTTATTTTGTCATATATTCAATATTAGGTAACATTTGTCCATATTCTGGTCGCCCGTTATTGTTTATTTGTTTGCTGGTGACCTGTTATTATTTAGTTGTTTCCTGTGTCCTGGTTAACTGTTATTGTTGATTGTTTATTGGTTTTCTGTGTTATTGTTTATTTGCTTCTTGATTACCTGTTATTGTCTATTTGTTACGACTTGTTATGATTCCATTGAACATTATGGTTTTTTTCTAAATGTTTTCTGAATGATGTCAGAATCGGTACAGTCGTTTAATTTGTATATGTGCGGCTGCATTTCACGTCCACATACACCTCCGAACACTATGAATAAAAAACAGCAGTGAATAAAGTACTGCTATATACATGGGAAAATTATTTCAGTTACAAACATTAAATTAATAATTGTAATTAAACACATTTCGTTTGTCTGTTTTTTCTAGACATTTACCTGCGCTATGAAGACTCGGAATCACTTTAAAAGTTAGCGAACAACTGAAAGTTTTGTTTTCATTTGAACCACACACAATCTCAAACGTGAACTTGAGTGTTTTGACTAAATGTTATTATTGCCGACAAAAGAAGGCGCAGCTGATACAAACAGTTTTTTCATTCCTGTCTGACTCTCTGTGTAGCCTAGTCTCAATCACAGACAAATCTCATCTTCCTCCTTAGCAAATAAAAACCAAAATGTAAAACGCTGGTCGTCGAAGCAGTCGCAATAGTCGCAAATAGTCTACAAACAACTTAGCAAAACATCGGTGCATAGATTAGCTCTCCAAAACCCTAAACATGAAAATGTTGTATTAAAATGTACCTGGAATTGCAAATTCAAGCAGTAAATATAATAATATAATGTAGAACATTAGGCATGCACAATACATAGAATAAATTGTTCAATGACACCAAAAGGACGCTTGGTAAAAGGTTTGTTATATAATTTTTTCAATTCTTTATTAAATAAATAAGGCATTTATTTGGTTTGCAATTTATTATGAAATCTCAATCACTAATAAAAAAAAGTATGTAATTTAGCAACAGTTATAAAAACCCACTTCATAATCTTAACTGGGAACAAAATAATCGTATCCACGCTCAAGGAAGACGGAACTGTGACGACTTGATGTATTTATATACTGTAAAAGAAAAATCCTTTCACTTAATTTAATTATAGTCCATATTGTAAATGTCATTTCGTTGCAACTGTTTCATGAATGCATAACGCTATCGCAAAATGCGGAAGGACAATGACATGGCGAAATGTTAATGAGCTAAAAACTTAATTTTATGAGTTCATTAGGCTATCATTTTACGATTTGCGATTACTAGGAAGTAGACAAATGGGAGAATGATATGTATATAATATTTTATTTTTAGGGGAGGCCGGAAGTGAATTTGAAGATAATCTAGTGCAGGGTCAACTGATGATCTGAAAGTCTGAAAGCAAGAATACATTGCGGGTACTGTATCTGAGATTAGGGAGAAACTACGCTGTACGGTGCATACCGGTGTGTGGAGTGTACTAGTAGTACTAGAAAGGAGCAGCAGAGTAGGAACCAGCAGCATGCCAAATGCCAAATCTCCTCCTCTCGCTCGGATTTTGCTGTTTCAACCCGATCAACCCCTTTCAATATGTCTAATTACGTTCGGGAAAGGGAATCGGTGTAAATTCGACCCAAATTAAAACTGATTCTAGTTAGTAGTGTGTTTCCTATTTTTCATATCAAGGAATATCCCGTTTATTTATAATTTATTATTTTACGGACTTTATTTTCGTGTAAGCTGTTCAACCAAGTAGTAACTTGTAAGTGTAAATTCCTAGTTTTGAATATTGAATATAAGTAAGTCATAAGTTGTAAGGGAAAAATATAAGAAATCATGTTCCAAATATTTTTGTTTAGCTGCTAATTAATAATAGTAATTTAATAGTTCAATGTCATCGTCAGTAAACGTAAAGTGGTGTTTATCGGAACTTGTAATTTTAAAGTTTTTGATAATTAATAGTCCTTGTATATTCCATCGTCCGTTCATCATTGATCCTACTAATTGGTGAGATATGATATAATCTAATTTTCATTATTTTTAATGCTGGTCCAGGGATTTTTTTAATACTGAAAATTATAATATGGGCATATTATTTTTGTTTAATATAGGTAATCTCTGAAGCATTTTCTTCAACATCAGCTGTGCTGTGTGTATTTTTGTCTTATGTTTGTCTTCTTGTGATGTGATTGATGAATGTGATTCGGGCCGTGTGTCTGTGGCCTTTAGACAGAATAGTGCCTTCCTTTTCCGACACCAAATTAACTCACTTCCAAAATCCGTTGACTAGTTGAAGCTACTTGACTTGTCTAAAATCGTATATACATATATAATTTTGATTTTGCAATGCACATGAACAAAGGTGCAAAAAAAGCAGCCAGGGCGGAACGGAAGCCCGATTTCCTCAGTTTATTTCACATGTATTTATTATTTATTGTTGATTTTCGTAATTAACTTCAAGATACAAAAAATAAATATTGGTAAGTCATATAAAATCAAACAAATTGTCATGTCCGTGACAGGAAAGAATTTGTGTTCTAATTTGTAATTACAATATATTCTGTCGATCTATTCATTAAAGTAGACCGAATAATGCTTCAGTTAGACTAGTAGTTCAAACCAAAAAATTTCCGCGTTTTTAAAGTTTAATTCTGTACTAAATATTTTTAACAATTTTGATCAGAAGGTTTTGTTTACTGATATTAACTATACTATTTCTATAAGGAAATAATTGTAAGTAATGTATACCATTTGTTTTTCTGATTGCACAGGATTTACTTGAATAATTTAGAATCAGATATCAAACAAAATAAATAATTATAAAGCCCGATCGTGTCCGGGCTATGGTAATAGATGCTGAGGAAGGGGTTCCTGTTCCACCCGAATGGGTAAGTTCTCAGATTTTACTCCTGTTTCCGTA
Organism: Pogonognathellus longicornis; assembly: GCA_034694085.1. Classification (NCBI taxonomy): domain Eukaryota; kingdom Metazoa; phylum Arthropoda; class Collembola; order Entomobryomorpha; family Tomoceridae; genus Pogonognathellus; species Pogonognathellus longicornis. The sequence goes on along the minus strand of JAQFYB010005176.1, from coordinate 5,967 downwards.
TGCTGACCCACTATTATTTTCTTAAATAGAATCTATTTATCACGCCTGGTTGGTATCGGATATGTTTCAAAATACAAAAATACTTTTCAACCATTAGCATCATTGCTATTATAAAACCATAAAACAATGACCTATTTCTTTTTACTGAAGCATTAGTTCAATAGCATATTGTCAATATTTTGTACTATTCTGTGTCAAATATTATTGAATTCAAAGTACACTCAGACAGAAAATATTTTGTGCTTGAAATACTAAAAACTTTATGGTTGGTTGTTGTCAAAATAAAATGTTTTGTCACTTTCTCTCAAATACTTTTCCCAGGCTTGATATTTATCTATTAATATTACATCTTATGAGTATGTAGGGCCTCTTAATTTTATTGGAATTTTATGTGCATGTTTATTACAGAGCCCGTTTAATATGCGTCAATATAATTTGAGTATTCTGAAACCTCCCATTAGTAAATCAGCTGGATCAAGCTCTTCTAAAGCATCCATGTCGTATACAACTGCAGCAAAATCTTTGGACCTTCTTCGGCAAAACCTCCAAAGATCATTGAATCAAGAAATAAAACAAGTCATCTCAAAATATATAGATGTTAGTCATGCACATGAAAGATATACACATATTGATATCATTGAGATGAAATGTAATTACTTTTGTGCTTAATTTCAGATGTTTTTTAAACCTGGCATTGAAAATATAAAAAATAATTTGGGGCCTGAATCTGTCACCGATGACCACATTCAAAATATGTGTCGTCAAATTTTAGAAGAAGCTAAGCGTATGTATCCTGTATATACGTCTTCCCCATCACCGTCCTCCGTAACCACTGGAAGTGCAATAGATACCAACGATGCAGATTTTCAAATTGGTCAGCCAGCTCAAGCAAGCAATAATAGTGAAGCTGTTAAACTTCCTTTAACGGTATGCACCAACGTTTTCATAAAGTAGTTTAAAAGGATTGGTTATTTTTTATGAATTTTATAATTACATCTACATTTTTATCTCTTTTAAGAGTCCGTCTTTCGGCATTAAGAGAGAATCAGATACAGATTCTGAAGCTAGTTCAATGTCCAATGCCAGCAAAAAACTGAAAAAATCTGGAAATAAAGCTAACGCAGGAAATTCTGGTAACGGAAGCAATAATACCTCCAATAGCTCTACTGCATCTCCTCAAAAACCAAAAAAGCCGTCTGGTCCGTCTAGAAAGCACGTAGCTAATTGGGACTCAAGCAAATTGACCTCCAATACATTGTTTATAATGGGAGCAAAGTAAATAATTTTATCTCTTAGTCAATTAATACATTCATTCATGATAGCTTACAGCATGCGTGTTATTTTTGTACCTACCTACATTAATTTGCCTAATTTATACTGAGTATGTGAATATCCTTTTTTATATTGAGCGTCCGTGACCTCCAAGTATATTTTAAAGTTATAGTAGTGTATATGTTCACCTAAATAAGATATACCTCTGCCACACCGATATTGCAGTACGATAAACCGAAAAGTTATTGGAAATCTCAATCATAATTTTAATAGGATTTATAAGGCAAATGCTATTTGACACCTCCAGATAACCTCAATAAATTGGGGATGTCTAATTTATTCGGGTGAACTTACCTATATTACCTTTTTTCTTGGGTTTTGTGGTTCAACTTATATTATTGTGTAAGTTTGCAAATCGTTAAATTCCTTAATATTATTGTGTACTTAGTTTTTAATAAGCAGTTGAGTAAAATGCAGGACAGAAAACAAAGCAGTGGAAAAGTTCCATTACTTCTATGTAATATTAGGTATTAAGATGAAATTGTTAAATATCAGATTTTGAAAATTGCTATTATTTCATAAACACATATAATTGATGTGGTTTATAACTATTATATAATGTTTCATAAAAAGTTTTAGAAAGTACGAACACAGCTTCAAGCATGAGTAAATTTTTTACCCTTTTCCGTATCTTTCATTCTAGAAATGAATAATTTTGTGGCTTTAGTATGAACTCAAATTACTTACCCGATACGTTCAAAAAATTGGCAAAACTGACACGGTAGAGAAATACAGATAAAGGTACACATTTGTCGGATTAAAAACAAGTTAACAACTGAATTGCAAACTCCGTGCAGTGTCTCAGTGAGAAAATTGTTATTTTTCATAAATCTGTGAGGATTTTGTATTGTGATTGATACCATTACTAGCGCTAACAATAAATTAAATTAAATGTGATGTGGTCAAATGACTTAAGCTGGCATTAGATGCCTTATTATATCGACTCAAGTCAGTATCATTCCACTACTCTACGACAAATTGCGATGCAAGTTATTGTTTCAGATACCGTCCATGTATTTCTTGTAATAAGAGGTAATGCTAGAACCGAGTATCTGGTATTGCGTTGTAAAATATGTGGACTGAGCTTTAGTGTTTAGTAGTAATTAGTCCAGGAAGTAGTAAAATTATTTTGATGGATTCCTATAAATGGTGACCCAAGCAATGATACACTCACTTAATATTATTATACCACGTACCTTTATATTGTAATATTGTATTATAGAATACAGTGCCAATCGAGCGTATAATATTTGTGCTGATTTTTATGTGAACAATACAACAGCTACAATGATTTTCTGGCCTCAAGAGGTTTCAGAGAAGAGCGAACTACGAGAACTTTTTCCGCTTGTTTTGCTTGTGAATATTATGAAGTAGGCGGAGGAACGGTGTGGACTGTGAATACGCCATTTTCAGATGGGATGTTGTACTCAACTCCAGCTTCCTCAGTCCAAAAACTGATCTTTTTTGTTCTGAACAACAGCATACCAATGAACAGTTTGAAGGTTGGCTATAAGCTCACGAAGATGAGCAAACTTTAAAGATCGATCTTGCAGTGAAATCATCATTGTGGACAATTTAATTGCTGATAAATATTATTTTTACCAAAATAGTTACCACACAGTTGTTAGTTAAGATTTCCTACTGAGACAAGGAATGACAGATTTAATGAACCTACCTTACCGTAAATTTAAAATGAAGCTGTTCATAATACGATTAAACAGGCGCGTAGCTAGCGAGAAGAGGTGCACCTCACAGATTGCATTAAATATTTTAAAATTAGGTATATTTGTGTAAAAATTTCAAAAACTCGGAAAAAATTCGCGCGTAGCGCGAATTCGACTTATTTTGCGTTGGTTTTGATTTAATTGAGTCCATTGCAACGCTCTAATATGGGCTCATACTTGAATTTTGCCCTCCCAGAAATCAATTTCTGTATACAATCCTGATTTGCACCCCAAATTATAATGGCTACGCGCCTGCGAGTAAAGGATGTAATGATGTAAATAATAATGCAAATGGCAGAAGGATATAATGCTTTCTTGTACAGTGAGAAAAATCAAATAATATATTAAAATCGGTCATTAAGTTTTTCATGCTTTTCTATCATCAACTCCAACATCGACTGTTTTATTATTTGTTTGTACAAAACTGTGCTTTGAACTAACATAATTAACCTTTTGTTCATGAAAAACTCTTAATTTTGTTCTTTGCAGGGCAAACAAAGCTCTTGGATTTGCTCAAACAAGGGGTCGCCTTTATGTAAAGCACCCTGGCCTATTTAAATATGCAAGCGACACTGATGACAAGGAGTGGTTATCAAAAAATAAATTAATGCCCGCAACTGGAGGAAGAGCGTATATTATGCTGCTAGACGATATTGAAAAATTGGCCAGGGATAATAAGTAAATATTATTTGTATTATTTGTTGAATATGAAATTTTGGTAATATTTATTCCAGTTTATATGACAATGCAGATTATTGATTTCGGTATGTTTTATTCGTTTTAATAGGTTGAACGTTACAATCAACTATGATGATATTAAGGGATTTCGAGTGCCAGATTTTATTTTAGATAAAATGAAATCTTACATTAACACTTGGAAGAAGGTATATGCGGAGGAGGCACAACGTAGTGCAAGCACTGCAAATAAAAACCGAAATCACAATAATTTGACGAGCACAAACCATGGCAATAGCACCCTGACGGCCAGTACTTCGACTAATAGTAGTAATAGCAATAGTAGCACCATGACCTCTTTAAATCCTCCTCCTCTTCCAATCCATTCACAACAACAGCCCATACAGATTCACAACCAACAGCAACCTAATCCTCAAAACAACAACCAGAGTCTCAATAGTTACCACTTGAGTGGAAATTCTCCAGCCAATGTTTTGTACGAGCCAAGTCTATTGCCCCTCAGTACAAGTTCACAGTCTCACGACATCCAAGACATGAGGGAATACATTCATATGGAGAAGCCACCTCCTATGTATCCAGGCCACACAAACCAACAAACACCTCAACAACAACACTCACTGTCAGCAATGTCCAGCTCTGGCACCAGCTTTGTTCATCCCATGGACTCTATTGAACAAGCTCTTACCAGAGACTGGTCCGGTGCTGACAGAAGTTTACTTCAATACGCTCTCCAGGTACGTCACGTCCGATAAATCTGTTTGTTTTCAAATTCAACAATTAAATGAAAATGATTCCGTTTTTCGGGTTGATCATCTTGCAAATTATGTTTTTAACAGAGTACCACCAGGAGTATGGGATCCTGGGACCCACAAGACTCGTTCGACCTAATTGAAAGTGTAACTAATGGATGCCTAACCAGTGGACCTAGTATGGATGAAAATTCACCGCTACTACATTTACCGTCTGATGGTGCATCACACTTGACAGCCGGTTCTATCGGTCCGGTCAGTCCAGATTGTGGATTGAGTGCTGTACTAGATCAGGCTTTTCAGTATACAGACACATAAAATTCTATCTACCATATATACTACAAATAATAAGACAACGCAAAGATACGTTAATCTATCAACACATCCAACCTACACAACACATAATTATATTAGGTATATATTATATGATATAGCTAAGCAATAACGATTTAATTAACATATTCAGATATATTAAAGCATATAAATTACATATTAATGATATATACCCAAATAATATAATATTGCATATTCATACATATTAAATATATCCAAAACTTTGAAGATAGAGGTTACAATAATCATGATAATTATTATTCAAGTATTTTCGCACAATTCTATATAGTAACACCTCTCTCCGATCTGTCAAAGTAAACGTTACAGTCTGTGTCCAAAGTTGGCTCCATGAGCTATAAAATGGTTAATAATTATTAGTACAGAATAATCTTAATATTTAATTATTAAGTTGTTGTACTTATGTACTTAAAATGTCTCTGAACCAAATTATTAGTTTATTTAATTGTTATGTTATTATTTCTTTTGAAATGGTTAATGATGTATGAATAATTGAAATACATGAAATGAAGAAATATTACGCTAAGACATTCAGTCCACACTTTATTTTCCATGTAGCTCATTTTATATATTATAGCCTTCATGATTCATATTTACTACAATATGCTCAAGTCTTATTATTAAACCTCATTATAAATATTACTATCCTTTAATTTCAAATCACATAAACTGCATAATCATTAGCTACATTCACTAAATTAAAGAACAGATTTTAGTGTGGTATTAACTACTGATTATTTTATATCCATATTGCTACTGCTTAACAATGGGTTTCAAAGAAAATCCGTTTACATGAAAATGTGAAAGCTTCACTTAATGTTTCCATACTGCCACTCGCGTCTGTAAATTGGGGGGCCCCTATGCAAGAACCGCTTTTTGGGTCAAAAACAATATAATGTACATCAAATTTGCCCGTAGCGCGAAAAATGTTACGATATTTTTGCACTTTTGTGGCAAAGTAACGTCTTTTTATTAAATATTTCTCCTTTTTGGGCCCCCCTCAACCTTGGGGCGCCTACGCGCCTTATAGGTTGCATACAACGTGTGGCCAATCCTTAATAAAAAGCATGAAATAAGAATAGTGGGTGGGTGGGCGACGAGTGTGACGTAGCAGG
>JAQFYB010005175.1:0-14620 GCA_034694085.1 Pogonognathellus longicornis | reverse complement strand
TTACGACCATATTACATTACCGAAGTTAGACAACTCATATACGAAAATGATTGTTGATTCACCCTCTTTCGATTGATATTAATAATAAATCGATTTCGCATTGCATAATTCCTATTGGTTCATGAGATATTCCACTTTGAAAAGTTGGCGCGACTTAATCAAAACCCTGTATATTATATACCTATGGGCACATAAAAGTAAGTAGCACAATAATTTTAATATGAATACCAATACAGAGTGTATCATTTGTATTGGGGATACACAAATGGTTATTATACATGTACTATATTTTACCTAGATAGATAAATGTTTGCCTACAATTGTGACTGTTTTAATGAAATGTCACCTACAACCTAGGGAATATGTCGCACAAAAAAGAGATACGAACATAATACGTATAAAATGATTGGTGTGAATAAAATCACTAATCATTCAAATGATAATAAATATAAACTGATAATAAAGTAAAAGCTGTTACATTTAATATATTTATTGCATTCTTTTGCTTATTAATAGTTCGTTACATTTATTCGTTTCCTTTAATCGATTGACCTACATTGATCACTTTCTTTTTTAAAATAACATAAAAAATATTGTTTCAGTTCTTTGAATCTGCAATTTTGAGTTTAGATATCAAATTTTTTCTTCGTAATTTCAAATTATTCCCAATTCGAGGAAGGATGTTTTTTGAACCCTATATCAGGTGTAGGCTACTGGGGCATCCTGGACGCATTTTTGCACACGGATTTTGCTATTTACCGGGATTTAAACCTAACACAAAGCAGTTGTCTCTTTACAAATCCAGAAAATTAGTAACTTGACACTGGCCCTACCAGGGTATTTTTCCACCCCGGCGTACCAGGTTTCTACAATTGTAACTGTAGATGTATAACAACCTAGAGATACCAGGCTTCTACAAATGTACCCATGACCCGGTTACACTTTTCCATTTTATTCAGCAGTTTTTTAATTGCGGCGAAAATAAGCCGAAAACCGAAGCATTGGGTAACGAAGTGCGAAATTGTATATATAGTATATCCCGATATTATAACGGTGTGTGAATATCGATGCAGTATTGCAGGTTCTGAATAAAAAGAGTGATAGCGTAATGTATTGAATTTGATTATGAATTATGTAACAGTTAAATAAAATGTTAAACTGGAATGCTAAATAAGCTGGTATAGCCAGAGATGGATAATTTCTCAGCAAGGTAAACATAAAAATGCTAATTGAATTTCCGTCACGGGTGGGGACGGCAAATTTTTCGATTCCCCTAGGAAAGCCACGCCACCTGCGGAGCAAACCTCAGGATTTCCCAGGGGAAAACCCGCCCCCTACGGGGGTAAATCTTGATTTCCCTGGGGAAGCCCCACACCCGGCGGGGGCCGGGCTTCCAATTTCAGATTTCCCCAGTAGCATTGCTACGGTGCTACCGAAAATTTTGCATCCCTGGATGAAGTAGCTACTGAAATCAAATTCATATGAAAGTCTATCATTTTGAAGCTCAAATAAATTATTGAAAATATTCAGCTCAAATAAATGATTGCAAAGTTTTTCTGCATAATATCCCAATTTATTTAAATCCAAACTGCAAAGAGTTCATAACAATTTTGTCGGCAATTTACTAACGAATTATATTTTGTGGCAGTTGTGTTCAAGCATAACATTTATTAGCGTCGACAATGGTGGACGCAACCTTGTCTTGCCTTTTCAAATAAGCGAGAGCCCTTGCAAAATTTGACAGTGGAAACTCCCTTATCTGTGTAAATGTATGATCGGGTACAGTCGGAGGTAGCAGGATTAGGTGTGATGGTACAGAAACTGCACCTATCTTGTTTGTTATATCTGTCTTGTACGTGTTTTAAAAGTTCTTCCCAATCCGAGCATGTACCAACTCGGTCACTCTCTTGAGGGTTGAAGAAACTTCCAGTTTCGCATTCTTGAACGACCCACACACCTACTTTCTTGTCAGGATTGGTAGAAGTACGGTTACAATACTTATAACTTCTGCAATCGTTTTCTTCAACATCGCAATCAGGTTCACAAAAGGTTGGATCAGGAGTAGTGCCAGAATCATCAGGGGTAGGGGATTCCGGATCCTCAGTGATGGACCAATCAGTGGTTGAGCCATGTCCACAAGGACTGTAGATCGGCCAAATACATGCTGTATCATTGACGCTGCGCTGAAAGTGAAGTTTGGGGCTACCTGCACACTCCCAACTTGTTCCACAATTTGGGCAAGATTTTTCGTGTGCACGGCCGTTGTCACAATGGATAAATTTGGTACAGTCCCATGGATGGTCGTTCAGCTCCGGAGATGATGGATGACACGTAAAATATTTTACGTCCGCGATATCTCTTCTGTCACTGACTTCAGTATGAACTGAAATGCAAAAAAAATTAACCATGTTTGATTATACGGGACAAAATTTAAAGTGAAAAATAAAATCTAGATCGAGTCGTACTTCAAAAATACATTAATTTATTCTCAAATGCTATATTTAAGAAAAGAAAATTGTATAAGTAATTATTTATAGAAAACCATTTGTGCTACCCATGTTTATAGATTGGATTGGAAAAAGGATTAAATAATACGTGTGTACATGGTCAAGTGTTTTTAAGATTATTTGATTCATCCAACAATAATAATTTAACCATATTGGAGGAAAATGCATTGAATTAGGGACAGTTTTGAGTTTTTAATGAAAAATTAACTTCGTAGCAGTTTTCACAGTCAAATGCTTGATAAGCCTACACAATTTCATTTAGATCGGTGAGGATCAATTTTTGAAGTTCTTATGAAATTTTGAACGAATTTATGTTTCAATTTAAAGGCGAAACGACAATTAAGGTATGAAAAGAACGAAATGAAATATGTAATTAACATGTGAATGTTAATGAAATAAAAGAATGCATATATTTTGATTCAAAATGTGTCTGGAAACTTAGCAATGTAAATATTTTGATATTAAAAATGCAACCGAATATTGCAGAAACTATAGCTATTGAACTATATGCACTAGATACATATAATTATGTATCTCCCAAAAACTAACTGAGGATTAAAAAAAAACTTATATATAAAAGTTTGTTAAATTAAAGCAAATATATTATTTAGACAGCTTACTGTTTGCGGCGTAACCCAGAGTCACACCCAAAAGGACAAGAAAGACAATCTGTTTAAACATTTTTGCTCTTCAAAGGCAAACTGTTTAGAACAGATGAAATGGTCGTGTAGGCGGAATAATGGAAAGTTATTCATTTCTACAGTACGTATATGAATATATAGTGTTTTAAAATTGATTTTTTATAATTGCAATCAAAACACTTTATTAGCTTATTTCGTTGTACGGTCTAAAAGATAATTTCGGAATTAGTATGTAGCTTAACTAAGATTTTCAAATGTGTGGAATTCACAAGTTCAAATTTTAATCCCACAGTAAAAAATTATAGCAGTACAATATAAAATATTTTGTTTACGCACCAACTCACAATTACAGTGTTTCGAGTTGATAATAATAATAGCGTTAAATGTTTATTTTTTTTAATGGAATTTGAATTTTCGCTTCCGAAAATTGTCACACTTCTAACGTATATCAGAGTTCAAACGTTGTGGTTTTGTAGACCCAATAAGTTGAACCAACGTTTAAAACTATTGAATTCGTTGCAACTTGGAATATTATGTAACCGCAATTGTATTAAGTGTGGACAAGTATCCATTCAAACATAATACTTACAATAAGTATGATTGTATAAATTTATGCCTGATCCCTTCAGAAGACTTTTTAGTATTAACCTTATGTATGCGTATCGTTTAAAACATTTTCTAAATTTTTGAAAAGTAGAAAAGTAAGTACTTCCTCTTGCATGGATCGTCGAACCTTAAATTTCAGCAATTTTCTAAAATATATTAAATTATATATTAAATAATTATACAATAATTAAATTATATATTAAATAATTATACAATAATTAAATTATATATTAAATAATTATAAAATATATTAAATTATATATTAAATAATTATAAAATATATTAAATTATATATTAAATAATTATAAAATATTTTAAATTAAATAACTCATCGCTCAAGAGTATATTATATAAGGGATAATTAAAAGTTCTGTTTCGAAACATTGGAAAGGATTGATGGAGTTACAACTACAATATTGTGTTGTCGGTTCATACCTTAATTATGGGGGAGAGATTATGTGGAGTGCTTACTACAATTTATAGTTACTGCATCTGTGTGCAAATATAATATATCAGTTAAGTTGTAAAAAACGTACCTAATGAAATTTTATGATATGTGTGACGCACAACACTCATAATAGTAAGTAGGGATTTTTTGGTCAGCACCCGTCTGCATATAGTAAGCCGAAATCAGTGGACGTTTTCACAAGAATCAATACATTTCCGATGAAAGAGGTAAGGTTTAATCCACATAATATATTCACTTAAATGGTCGAATCAAATTGTTTTTAATTTTATCTTTAGTTTCATTATTGATAATCCCGACTGCAAACCCAAATTATCTACTGTTCAGGTTTTTGTTAGAAAAGTCCTTTTAGTATCCACATGAAATCCGAAGAACTATTTGAAAAAAACATGACTCAGCGTCGTAATGTTGTAAGCTCTTAATGAAAATAAATGTTTTGCTTTAAGTCGAAGTTCAATGTTTGCGATTTTATAACAAGCCACACACAGAAGACTTATTAGATTAGTTTTTTTCACAGTAAAGGTGCCATTTATTTCACCATAAAACATCATTTCCAATTTTTCATAAAGATGTTTACACAGTTATATCCCATATCATTGCAAAATTGATCACATCTTTAATATGTAGCATTAAAGTATATATTATAACCAGGGGCTGTTACTAGATGTCTAATGTTTGGCAGTTTATATCCCGAGGCGATTTGCAGCCTATTGCAGAGCTCGAGGGTAGATAATAAATAGCCTCGGGATACAAACCGCCCAACATTAGACATCTAGTAACAGCCCCTGATTATAACTATGAAATTATTATGAATCCTAAATATTCCACGGCAAATGTGTATCCAATATGTTAGAAAAACAATTATAATATAAGCTTATTAGATTAGCTCTTATTAGATTAGGTAATCATTTAAGGCTGTATCTAACGGCAGGGCACCATATCACGTGCTCCCCCCCCCCCGAAATCTAAAAAAAAAAAGTTATTTTGGGCAAAATCGCGAAATTTTTCACTTTTTAGGCTGACTTTGGCTCTTAGCTAAAAGATATAGCGCTTCGATCTCGCGAAAATTGCCATTTATAACAACATTTTTCCTTGGTGCCCTCCCCCCCACAAAACCAAATTTTGGATACGGCCTTGTAGTCATTGGATCAGATTGTCTAGATTTTAGGTTATACGACTTAAGTGTGAATGGCGAATAAATTAATTTGTTAAAACATTGCGAATAGTTTGCGATCAGGATAATATTATCTGGGTCCCACCCATTTCCTAGTTACGGCCCTGTTCCTGAACATATTCTGCCAATGTCTAAGTAAGGGACAAATTAAAATTAAAAACGGTATAATGACGAAAGTATATAATATGGGCAATACATAGTCAATACGAATGATAGGTTGTTACTGGATTATTGGATTACTTATTTGCTGCAATAAAATGAGTAATAATTGTAATGTAATAATAATGATGTTTGTAAAGGAGTGAGACCGTCCCGATGCCATCCTTCCGGGAAATACTGATAAGGTACCTTGTGCGGGATGAGTAAGTGAAGTATTTAATAACAATTGTATTAACAATAATGTTAACGTGTATATGCGGAGTATACAATTCACTTAATTTTTTTATTAGCAATGGTATTTGTAACTTAGGTAATTGAATCAGACTTTCATACAGTTTGCGATGGATATCTAATTGAATTGTGAACAATTATCGTTATTTTACGCAGGCATATTTAAGTTGACATGCCGTGCCGGCGTGTGATGAGTAAGTGAAGTATTTAATAATAAGTACACTGTAAACCGCAAAGCATTGAATTTTGTTAAATCAGAGCATCATCCGAGCAATAATATTGCTAGCTGCAAATGCTGTGGGTTGTTGATGTTCTCTGAATGTGCATATGATATTTTTTTTCAAAAAACATTACTTAATGCTCTTTGATAACATTGGAATAACATTCTTCGAGCGATAAATATGAGGTAATGTTTACATAATGAACAATCAATGTTCACAAAAGCTCACAACAAATTCTGTCCCAAACTTGCTCAAACTCGATTGAGTTTTGAGGTTCCGAATGTATAGGAGAAAATTGAATGGATTATTCAATGAGCAGCGCTAGCGAGGTGGTGTAGGGATGGGGTGAAGGAGGCTTAGGTTCGTTTGATCGAACCGAGCTGCCTTCTGTTAACGTTTATTTGCAGCTAGAATCGGGAACATTAGTAAAGCGCTATGAATGTAGAATGCCAGAGCATTTTTAATTGTTTTAATCAGAACATCAAAATGACAGTAAAATGATGTTCCACCTGAGAGTCACTTCAAGTGCTGTATAAGTGAGCATATGATGCTTTGCGGTTTACAGTGTAGTATTAACAATAATTTTAATTTGTGAATGCGGAGTGTACAATTCAATTAAGAATAATTTTATTAGACAATACACGTAACATATCTGTTGTGACGAGAGCCCCTAAAACTACCCGTCTTAAGTCAGCTCTCCTGTTCACAAGGAGTCACTAGTGCGAACTCAGTCGCAATCAACTTTTAATCAATGAAATAATTGGGGCGAGGTCACTTTAACTAATTATTTGTGATTTTATTCTATCACCAATCACTCACCATAATTTACAATATGTCTACTCAAGACTACTCAATCAATTGAACTGAGCAAAATCTGCTCCTAACACACACATTCACATCCAACGTCCGTCAGACGCATTAATTCACACATAGTCCCAAACGGGAATAATTTACGTGTGATGGAAGTTGGCATAACAACATAACAAAATAGGTGGAACTTGGCATAACAACATAACAAAATAGGTGGAACTTGGCATAACAACATAACAAAATAGGTGGAACTTGGCATAACATCATAACAGCATCACACACATGGAAGTTGGCATAACAACATAACAAATATGGGGCATTGTGTACAATTTATCATTCTAGCATAACAAACACGGGGCATTGTGCAAAAATTACAATCCCAACATAACAAATACAAGGGACTTGGCATAACAACAAAAAAATACTAATAAGTGGTAGATAGACGACACGGGACATTTGGATAGCAGAAACATACCATTTAAATAGCCGACTTGCAAATAGCCGATGCGCCGACTTGTGAATAGCCGACACTGACATTAAAATAGCTTACACATTCCATGTAATTAGCCGTCAGCAGACAATTTGATAAACGACAGCGGACTTGTAGATAGCCGACACCGATATGTAAATAGCCGACACCGATATGTAAATAGCCGAAACCGAAGTGCAAATAGCCGACACCGACATGCTAATAACCGACACCGACATGCAAATAACCGACACCGACATGCAAATAACCAACACCGACATGCAAATAACCGACACCGACATGCAAATAACTGACACCGACATGTAAATAGCCAACACTGGTCATATGGGTAGCTGACATACCGACATGTAGTTAGCCGACATTTAGTTGGCAGACTCCAACATTTAAATACCCGACACTTACCTCATCCCACAGGTAAATAGCGGACAGGACATGTAAATAGTCTACCGTAACATCAGCTGACATGTAAGCAGTCGACAGTAACATCAGCTGACATGTAAACAGTCGACAGTAACATCAGCTGACATGTAAACAGTCGACAGTAACATCAGCTGACATAGAAATAGCCGACAGTCACAGAGAAGAAGATGAAGAGTCAACAAGAGGGTGTAAAAACAACTACAATAAACTGCAACAGACAATTTCGGGACTTCAACGGCGTATGAGCTAGTGCCATTACATATTACGTAAAATGTTGTCTTCGTAAATCGATTTGTACTACAAACTAAAACAATATTCCCATTAACAAGTATTCGGCTAAATATATAGATATTTGATTTGTTATATGCTTTACCTATCATATTTTCATCTATGCTCGAAAGTCACTGACGTGAATTCATAACATAGTGACTTTTCATAATATAAATGAAACACTTGAAATCCTTCACACTAGATAAAACCAGATTTCTCTCAACATCCCAAAAACGAATTTATTTTGTAAAATGCTTTGCTTTGCTATGGAGGCGCTGTAAAACGCAGGAGCCTAAACACATGTTCTTTTGGCATTTCGGTCTGCATCACACCAGATGTCGAAAACGAAAGGAGATAATGGAAATGGACCAGCGGCAATGTTTTGGATATTGCTTTTTTCTTCGAATGAAGTAATTTACATCTCCGTAGGCCGTAGGCTCTATAGTTTTGAATTACCAATCGAATTAAATACGAAGACAACATTTTATGTAATATGGCATGACACTAGTTGATGCACCGATGAAAATCGGACATTGTTTTTTTGTAGTTTATTGTAGTTGCTTTTATACCGTCTTGTCGACTCTTGATCTCGGGTGTCGGCTATTTACATGTCGGTGTCGGCTATTTACATGAGGGTGTCGGCTATTTACATGAGGGTGTTGGCTATTTACATGTCGGTGTCGGCTATTTACATGTGGGTGTCGGCTATTTACATTTCGGTGTCGGCTATTTACATGTCGGTGTCGGCTATTTACATGTCGGTGTCGGCTATTTACATGTCGGTGTCGACTATTTACATGTCAGTGTCGGCTATTTACATGTCAGTGTCGGCTATTTAAATGTCCGCTGTTGTCTACCTACATGTCGGCGGATGGCTAATTACATGGACTGTGTAAGCTATTTTAATGTCGGTGTCGGCTTTTGACTAATCGGCTATTTACAAGTCGGCGTGTCGATTATTTACAAGTCGGCGTGTCGGTTATTTACAAGTCGGTGTGTCGTCTATTTACAAGTCGGCGTGTCGGCCATTTAAATGATATGTTTCTGCTATCCAAATGTCCCGTGTCGTCTATCTACCATTTACCCGTATTTTTATGTTGTTATGCCAACCGAGCCAACCTTCATGTATTTGTTATGCTGTGTTGGTAATTATTTTGCACAATGCCCCGTAAAAGTTATGCTGTGATGATAATTTACGCACAATCGCATTTGCTATGCTACAAGGGCAGTTATGCACAATGCCCCGTATTTGTTATGTTGTTATGCCAACTTCCATGTGTGTTATGCTGTTATGATGTTATGCCAACTTCCACGTATTTGTTATGTTGTTATGCCAACTTCCATCACACATAATTTACAAGGATTTCTACTCTAAAATAATTCTATTAAATCCAACGATATCCAAAGTAAAACCGTCATAATTAGATACATGGAAAGGTATTGAAAAATCCCAGGGTAAAATAACTAATATGGTGGAAATTATCACATATTCTTGAAGAAGGGGCATTCTAGAAAGGGCTCTGCGACAATGTGCATAGAGTGAAAGTGATTATTCCAACTAGCCTCGAACAATACAAACCTGTGCATAAATAATCACATTTTCGGGTACTTAGAATTAAAGTAAATAATTTTCTCGGCACGTACTGCATAATATTATGTGCTTGAATGGGTTACGCTTCCAAAAGTATTAGGATTTTAAGAAGTCTATCCATTTTTGAAATCATATTCTCTATGTTGTTTGAAGGTAAATGGATGGGTCGGGAGAAAATTTTGGATTAGCAGACTAGGTATAGTCGGCCAATTATTGATGATGGGCTGGATGTGATGGCTTTTTGCGAAGTCGTGGATGGGCTGGAAGGGAATACTAGCCATTTATCAAATTTAGTTGTTGTATGTAGTACAATATAATTCCATTATTTTTAAATATTGTTTTGAAGCATACATACGTCAGACTACGTTTATTTAACAAAAACGTGATACTGTTGCACGTTGGTGTGACTTGTAATACTATAATATTCTAACATGTATATTTACTTACATGAAAAGTAGCAATGTAGGATTAATAAGCTAAGTTGTATTGCAGCAAATAAATAAGCCTTCCATGCCAGTGGCGTATTTAGGGGGGGGGCTTAGGGGGCTGAAGCCCCCCCAAATTTTTGGACTTTACACTAGATAAAAACAAGTTTCTTCAAAAAGAGGTTATTTTTGCCTTAAAAAGGCAAAAAATCTCAAAAATTTTCGCGCTACGCGCGATATTATTGTAATTTTCATGTGATTTTACCTAAATTTGCGCAAATTTGTACAAATTTTGGACAATTTTTCGCGCTACGCGCGATTTTGTTGGAATTTTTATTGATTTTGACATAAATTTGGGCAAATTTGAAAAAAAATTGGTAAATTTTTTCGCGCTGCGCGCGAAAAATTTACGAATATAAAGAAAGGTTTGGACAAGCCCCCCCCCCCAAATGTCTGACCTGGATACGCCCCTGTTCCATGCATAAATAAATATTAGGCGTACATTTATTTTCAACTCGTCTTTAACACTGGAAAAACCTGCCATGACGAAATGTCTTAAACTTACGAAACCAATGCTAAAATACATATTATATATATTGGTATATATATCTTGTTCGTATACAAAACCTTTATAGAAAGTAGCACTCAATTTCTCAAACAATATTAACAACACATCAAGGACATAATGTATTGTTTTATATAAATAGTTCAGTTTAGTTTTAGTTTAGTATTAGTCAGAAAATATTCAAATTCTTGAACAAGTCAGATTGAGTAGTTTTCAGCTGTTTTTATTGTGACACTATGTCACATTCTCAGACACTATTAAGTTGTTTCTTGATAAATTGTCATGGAACCACTGACGCCATGAATGTCAATTCTCTTCGTCTGAGTAACCATCGACGTTGTAGCGTCTAGGGAAGGAACCCTATAAATATACCCACTACAATAACATGCATGGAAAACGTTTTATTTCCTATTGAACCACCCCCTGAAGGGGGTGAGTATTTTCTCATTTCCTAACATTATCCCTCAGGGGGGAAGGGGACCCCAGGGGATTATTAGCATTATAAAAGATGAAGGCAGCCCAATTGGCTTTTGCCAATAAAATTATGGCATTTGTGAAAGGAAACTGGAGAACTCCGTTAGAGTACTTTGGGATTTACATAAATATTATGTCATATTTGGGACTATTTCCTTTTATTTGGGACCACAAGAATTCTCAACTGGAATATTCAAAAAGAATTGGACAACACTGGCGCATGAAAATCTTATTTACTCTCAAAAGTTGTCAATTGATTTATCTTCTCTTCGTTTTCAAGCTATTAATTGAAAACCCAAACACAACGTTGCATCGATACATCATGACTTTCCTCGTATTTTCACAATATATAGTACACGCGGTTACTAGTTTCTCTGTGATGATGAAAGGAAGACCCATGTCAGAATGGTTTAATCGGGTCATTTGTGACGACAACATGTTTCAAGGTTTCGAAAAGATTAAATCGTTTATTGTTCATAAAATATTATTAGGTGCCTAATATAAAAATTATAAAAATAATCATTGTCTTACTATTTTGTAGGTACTAATATTGTGCCCGATTATAAATTTGTTCGCAAACATCTAGCGATCGAAAAATTTCTTCTGAAATACATTCTGCCCGTTCTTACAATCTTGGACGTAGCAGCCATAATAACTTTGCCGATTTCTGCCCCTGGAATGCATTTTGTAGGAGTATTGATGTTTCCCAAACCCACAAGTATACTAATGAGGATTGCCCGTGTATCACTTCTTGCATTTGAAACGTTCATCAATTGTTGGTCATTAATCCCGCTAATCTACATGCTGTTTCACTGTCTTCTCTTTTACAACCGAATGGCAATTTGGTTCTCAAAGGCCAGGTAAATTGATACAAATATTTACTCCTTTAAAAAATTAGGTAACGTGCAAAAATGACGCCTATGATATGATGTGAAATGATATTTACAATCGTTTTGGGACCACTTTACACCACTGTTTTCAGAATAATAATCCCATCTTCTATGCACACGTTATTAAATCAATATCAAACAATTTTAGCACATTATGAGTACTATAACATTGAGAAACCATTAATTTAAAAGCAATTTATAAGACACACAAACCTTGTGGCAAAACTGACGGAATGCAAGTAGGTAGGTATTTTGACTATTAAACCCTTTACAAAACAGGGGAAAAAGCTACATAATGCCCCCAAGTACATAGCACGTCGTACGCAATTTATTAGTAAACGGATGCGCAAATTTAGGCTAAATCAATAGAAATCACAACAAAATTGAGCGTAGCACAAACATTTTTCAAATTTTTTGCATTTTTATGGCCATGTTCTTCCTGATTTTATCTAATGTAAAGTCCAAACATTTGGGGGTGGGGGGAGGCTTCAGCCTAAAAGTTTAGCCTAGCCTTCACCCCCTAAATGCGCCACTGAGTATACCTAACATCATTTTTGCTCGAAATCGGATAAAATTATCAAAAATAATGAAATTATTAAAAGTCATTAACGCATTATCTTTATTATCCATATATATATATATATTATAGATCAATTCAGGGATTCGATGCGAAAATGAAAATTTACAAACGAATAGAACTATTCACTGGATATTTCAACCGTTCGCTCCATTTGACCTTCATTCCGATGACCGTAATTAGCTGTGCCGCGATGACCACTACGTGCCTTTTTGTATTCATAAAATCCGGTGAGGAAACACCACGTTCTCTGAAAATTGCGTATTTACAAAGAGCCTTGGTTTGCGATTTAGCAGTAACAAAAACGTTGCTGGCTGCGGGCAATTGTTGGTTTCACTCCGAAGAATTATTGAGAGAAATGAAACAAACGAATCCTAAGTCAAAAATGATGGTGAAACGGCTAAAAGTCTTGAAGCCGTTTGGGGTTAGATACGGACCTCTTAGGGCTGTAAAATACCAACACGTCTTTGAATTTAATGATGCAATCGTCAACAATCTAATATCTCTTCTATTATATTAATTTTATTTCATATTTTATTATATAATGTATTAGGATACCTATACAATGAAATGTCACCGTATTATTAAACTTGCCCTTGAAGGATTTGAGGTTGCTTGTTTTATAGTAGGCGTGGATGAAAATGTCATGGATATATCGCAAATACCACTCAAGTTATAATAACTAGTTTTAAGAGTTTAAGAAGCCTATACATTTTTGAATCATATTCTCTACGTTGTTTAATGGTGAATGGATGGGTAGGGAAACAAATATTGAGAACTTTGGACTAGAATAGAAAATTAATTTTAGGTTTTTGGATATTTTGGATTGCCTGCATGTCTGTAGTCTGTGTTATGAGACTCTTCACACAGTCTCAACGAAAAGGAAGTCATATATGAAGAGTTATGTATTGAGATAACCTGAATCCTGCGATGCATGAAAAAGATGGGAATGAGACACAAACCATTACGTGGTTAGAGTTAAAATCAATTAGAGTGGTGTCGTTCCCATCCTCTTTTGCTGGATTTTGTTGCAATTTTTTATTATTGCAAATTTGACCTTGGGCCATACTTATCCCGTTTTCTGTATGCACCCATTTGATAGCTAATACATTTAGGTACTTTACTTACTACAGTTTTTATGGCCCTGGATCGATGCGGCCCGATATGCGGCCCGATTTAAAAATGGTGGACCCCCGATTAAGCTAACTTCCTCGTTTGGGGACCGATCCAAATTCTGAGTTCAGCCATAATGTTCTCCGTTTTTGTAAACATAATAGAGCGGTGTCAATTTTTGAAATGTGTTGGTTAATTTTGAATCAAAGCAGAAACACACTTTGACCGGGCAATATTTGACCTCATTCCATTCTGACACTAAAATTTTTGTGAACTAAATATTCCATCCAATTAGTAGACAATGTACTGAATTTCCATTATACAAAATTTCATTCACAATTTGTGGAAATGTTGAAATTCTCGTATCGCACGTCAAAAGGTCATCTGTCTCATCGCTCTCAGCTTATGGGTGTTGAGTATGGACCAGAGATGGAAATTTCAGTTGCCCATCCCTGCCCATCCACTCCAAAAGATGTTGAAACCATAGCCATCCCATCTAGCCCATCCTCCCCATCCAAAAATCTACAGCCATCCCATGCCGCCCATCCTCCCCATCCAAAATTCTAAAGCCATTCCATCCACCCCATCCTCCCCATCCAAAAGGCTATAGCCATCCCATCCTCCCCATCCAAAAAGCTATAGACATCCCATCCTCCCCATCCAAAAAGCTATATATAGCTATCAAATCCAAACCAACCACAACATCCAAAAACGTTTATTTTTTCGATTCCAGTTCAAAATAAACAATATTTTTCTCCGAACTCATCCATTCACTTTCCAACACCTAGGTTTCAAAACAATTAGATTTCTTAAAATCAAAACAATACAACTATTGAAAACATAAGTATTCAAGCACTGTCAAATGTGTACGTGCCGAGAGAACAATCTATTTTAGTTCTAAGTACCCGAAAAGTGTCACGGAGTGATCCTACTACATTTCATGCAGTAAAGTTAATCTCAAACTAGAAAGAAGATGGCTACGCTCAAGCA
>JAQFYB010005174.1:0-14622 GCA_034694085.1 Pogonognathellus longicornis | reverse complement strand
AATAATGGATTGTTTTGACGGAGAACCACCTCGAAGAAACCCCTGCATATTCTTATGGCATTCTGAATCAGAAAATAGCTTAGTATTACATTTATATAGCATAATTAAATGAAATTATGGTTTACGATAACTTTATAAAAAAAAGATGGATGAACTGTACCTGAATGACATACTGTTGATCCGACATTAGAGAAAATGATTTGATGAATCCCCTGGAAATGTACGTTTGAATGAGAATGTTTACTTTGCCATGAATATTTTCGGAACCACCCCACACTTTCAGCTCGCAATTATCTCTTGTTAAATCGTCCAATTCGTCTAGTTCCTCATCTCTGACTTTTAATTGTTCGAATTCACTAGCCATCGATATTAACTGCAAAATCTGGTCCATGCCCAAAACAGGTCTTATATGTTCGTTGAATGTTTCCACCGTGTCGTACTTTATATAAAAGTGACTTGCAGTGCGCCCCATGTCTGTAATTGAAAAGGGATTAAAATCAAATAATTTAAAGCAGTAAAGTTAAAAGTTGCATCGTTTCTGCTTTATAAAAGCACATTCAACACTGTTAAAAAATTAATTGACATATTAGGGCGGTTTAACTTTCAGAATACATACCAGTGGAGTTCAAATATTCAGTTCTTTCATCGAATCGAATCATTTTACATTTCTCCAGGTTTTTAGCTGCCTCAACTACTAGTTCTTTCCGTCTTACAGTGAGTAATGGATCATCCTAGAATAAATATTTTTACTTGATGTGGTTAAAAATAACCAACACATTGATTTAAGACTACCACAAAATATTTGACATCGACAATCTATCAACGGCAGTTCAATTAAATATTGTTTTGATTTATAATGTATATGTTAAGTTGGTGTAAGTTCTAACTGCATCACCAAATAACATAATCATGTCAAAAGAAAGCAACAAACGGCAATTTGCGCAAGTTACCTGTGCTTCGGCTATTTGCATTCCATACAACTGAGGATTTCTTCTCATTCTTACATATAAATAAGTGTAAGTTAGCCATTCAACAGCCTCATCTATATTTGAAACACTGCCCAGTGCAACCTGAAATGTACGACAAAGATGTTAATTAGAAATGAAAAAGACAAATAAAGCTCGAAAAGGATACAAAATTGAATAAGACACTACATAATTAAGTAATATCATACCTCTGCATTGAGATTGTCCGCTAAAAATTTGATGAAGCTGCTTTCTATAGGGAACTGGTTGGTTAATAATGAAAGATAATGAGCAAGCTTATCGTGAGTTGTAATGATCGTTCCATGTCCCTCTGTGTCAAACTGAGGACGACCAGCTCTTCCAAATATTTGTAGCACATCCAAAATTCCCAAGTCGACAAAAGTACCTTGCTTAGCGTCGTATATCTCAGTTCCCTGCAATATTTTGTAAAAATTGTTTAAGAAACTGCCTTAACACAAATTATTACACAAATTCACTCCAATCAAGTAGGATAATTACTTACTTTGATAATGACAGCATGAGCGGGTAAATTTACACCCCATGCTAAGGTCGCAGTACAACATAAGACTCTAATCAATCCATCTCCAAACAGCTTTTCAATTAGGGATCTTAAAACAGCAATTTCCAAATATTAAGTAATAGAGGAAGCGAAAAATAACCAACCTTTGCTATTTGAAACGTTAGGTACCTTGACCTTCGTACATGTCAAAAGGTCAATAAAAACAAAAATAATAATTTGAAAATTAAATTTCTGAGACCTGTCTGAACGCAGCATCCCAGCATGATGCATAGAAAATCCATATTGAAATAGTTCAGGTATTTTTTTATTCCTCGATTTTTCCAATGTTTTTAACGCTTTTCCATATTCACTGAACGCTTCATCCCCACTTTTTGGCTTGAATGTCTCTAATTGTCCCCTTTTCGATGCCATCTCGATAAGGATTTCTGCTGTTTTCATCGTTGCATTACGAGCATGAACGAACACCATTACCTACAAGTAAAATAGGGTTTTTAATGATCTCTCGGCAAATATTCATTTTATAGTTACAATATTACAAACATCTCTAATATATACCTGATGTCCTCTAGAAACCATTTCGTACACTTTTTCGTAACAGCACACGTCCATTTGTCTTTGCTGTTCAAGCATATTTAAAGCTTTAACCCCAATGAATGTCTGTCCTAAGGGAACAGGTCTAAACCTTGAGTCGAAGTAGAACAACCCTACACGAGGGTTAACTCGAAGAAAAAGAGCCACGTCTTTGTAATTAGGAAGAGTAGCAGAGAGCCCAACTATTCTGATCATTTTCTGTGACGATTCAACCTTCAAAACAATTTTTTTAAACGAGTTAAACCATACTAGTATCTCCACACACATAGTTTCAATACAACATAAAAATGCAGAACCTCCAGTCTCACTATATACCTGACGTAATGTTCTGGCCACTAAAGATTCAACTACTGGACCACGATCTCCGTGTAACAAATGAACTTCGTCAATAATTAGCAGTTTCACTATTTGAGCAAGGGCTACATCTCCTGTAGATTTTCTAGTGACAACATCCCACTTTTCAGGGGTAGTAACCAGCATCTGGGTCTGACTTATTTCGGCTTTTGTGAGCTGCATATCACCAGTCAGTTCTCTAACTTGAATTCCTAACGGATTGAGACGCTTTGCAAAGTTGGCAGTCATTTCAGCAGCTAAAGCTTTCATAGGTGCGACATATACAATCTAACAAAACACAACACAAATCCATTTTTACATTGCACATAACAATAATAAACATGACCTAAATCTTGAGATTACTTACTTTGAACTGATCTTTCTCTATAACTCCTCCAACCAAATGGCTAGCTATGCAACGAGTCACTGCCAGCAGAGCAATATTAGTCTTTCCAGCACCTGATTGAAACATTTATTTTTTGTTCTCAAGAACGTCATAAAAATTTCACTTTTACATACTATCAAACTAAAAGGCAAAAAGCCATTAATATAATAAATTGAAAATAAATATTAAATGACAGTTGAGGACGGGGCTCAATGTATTATCTAGGTCAACTGTGTACCGCTACTGTATGTAGTACTAACGAATTTAGTAATTGAATGAATCAGTAAGTTTGTGTTTTACCTGTGGGAGCGCAAATCAATAAATTTTCATTGGTTTTGTACGCTGTTTCGAAAACAAGTGTCTGTATTCTGTTCAGCTGTTTCATTCCATGAAATACTTTCTGCCCCAAAGCATCCATCTCCACAATTTTCATCAATTCTTTGGTAGCTGCTTTTGCAGGTACTTTGGTTGCCATCGGTGGCAAAGAAACCTCTTCACATTCATTCGTATTTTTTCGGGTTACATTTTCAGGTAAAACCATTTTCATCCCAGAGATAAATCCAGCCTTTTGTTTTGCGTCAGCAAAACTATCGTAAACATTTGGTAAATCTCCACAACCAAGTTCCACTCCAATTGCACTTCCGGTGCCTCGACTGATTTGCAGTGCACCTGCTGCAGCTGCTTTTACCTTGGAATGTATTGCTTGACCAACTGCAGCTTCAGCTGGATGCACTCCCGCGATTAGAGACGAACCTCCGTTCTTCATTAACTTTCTTTCTTCTTTCCTATACATTTTCTCTAGCATTTTTTCTCCTTCTGATTGTATTTTGACACCGATTACCGGGTGTGACTGAGTAGTATTGCCGGAAGCTATTTGGTTTCGAACAGCCAGTGCAATTGCTTCTTCACGGCTTAGCTGCTTCATGATAGCAACTCTATTTTCCAGAAGGGTAGTAATCAATTCAAGCTTCTCAAATCCTAAGAGGTCGAACAAGTGTTCTTGAATTTCATCATTAGACTTTTCGGACGTTATGGTGTTTAGAAGTGCTTCAAGCACATCTTGATTTCCTACCAAATTCAACAAATAATTTCGATCCCACTTCACGCTCTGTTTAGGAGTCACAGCCGGTTTTGAAGGATATTGACTTAGAGGCACCTCTTCGGTAGGTAATTCATTCTCGCGAAAAAGTGCCAACACTTTATCCTCCTCAGATAACTGTTTTCCACTACTACCACTTTTTGACAAACGATATGTCTCAATCAGATTTAAAATTGGTTCTTCGTCGTGTTCACCACAAATTCGAGGATGCAGTCTTCCTAGCGGAACTCGACCAAATGGAAAAAGGGATCCGTCATCTTCTTCGTCTGATGATGAATTGCCTGATACTCCTTTTGATAGTTTGCGTTGTACTGTTTTTCGTGTTTCTTCGTCCACCCAGTGCATTAAACAATTAAACGTTTGATTTAGCTTATTTATTAATGAAGGATCTATTTTCCCAAAGTACTCTCGAATATTTGAAGACACATTCTGGCTTGGAAACGCAGGCTGAGTATTCGAAGATTGGTAGTCTTTGAGAAAAAAGTTGAAAACAACAAGAACAACCTCGTCATACTTATTTTTTGATGTAGATGGTAAATCACAGAGAGCTGTTAGATCCTTTGCAATTGCATAGAATTTATCGAAATCCATTGTAGCATCCTGCTGCTTTGAATCATGCTGGTTGTTTACAACTAAGTTTTTCACATCAGTCCATTTTAGGGTTCTACAGACATACAAGTACATTCATATATAACATTAACAATTTTGACAATTTAACTTATTATACATGAACAGAAACATAATTCCTGAAATCTTTATCTTGAATCTTAACATTAATCTGACATCCATTTCAATCCATATCCAGGTTACAAAACTGGGTTGTGTTGTTGTGTAAATGATATACCTTTTCGAAGATCTATCTTTACGAGACTTCTGATATTCTGCAATAGAAAGACGATCCTTTGGTAAATCTGAATCTACAGCTAGGTTTAAAATATCCGGCTCTCCAGGCTTCACATGTCTGGAAGCATTTCTTAAATATTCTGTCCATCGAGGAGCTGTAAAAGTGTCATCACTTCTCGATGGCATTTTCCTATACATTTGGTTCACAAAAGATATACGACAATCTGCAAATCAAATACAATAAGCATCGAATTAGAAGGCAACTATACGTCATCATAACATAATTAATTATGGATCTTAAAATCATTGGAAACCTTACCTACTGCAGATTAGATGTGATTCAGCCCTTAGATTTCACTCAATTAATCACCAGGTTAGAGCCAGGCCTCGGGCCACCCAGTCTCAAATATCAACGCTCTTAACAAACCTGAAACACAAAAATGCAACATGTTAGTTATGCAGAATACACAAATTCTCTGCGTATTGTTATTAAATTGAGCCTTTTGTGTTTAGTAATTTTAAATTAAGATTAGCCATTATAGCTTTAAATTCTAGTCTAATCGGTCTACTACTAAATAGTTCTGCAGGTAGTTAATCTAGGACCTTACAAAGGCAACATAATTATAATATTTGTAACACAACATTTAATGCTCCTTTCCTTCAATCAACACGGACACAGATTGCCCGAGGTTCCGTTTCCAAACCTAAATTATATTGAGGATTTTGGAGACGCATTCAACTTCCAAAAAAATTGTTATTTGCGGTCTAAAACGATAGTGTAATATTCTGCATAATTTTTACTGTTTTTATCTTGTTTGTGGGGCTCAGGATAATATATTTGCACACTAAAAGTTTTCACATCAAAAATGTTGTCATCATAAATATATTTTAAGTCCTGAAGTATACTGCTCATACCAAAAAATGTTCCAAGTGTTTGACCTGTTTGATGACTATGATGACACCGAGTCCCAATAATCAATTCACCTCCTTTCCTGACGCATTAAAACTAATTAAATCTTGTTACATACAACTGTCAACAGCGACTACAATATTTAAAGGCACACGTGCTTGATTAATAAATATTATAATAAATGATCATAAAGGGTTAATACGGGTACATCTACCGATCTACCTCTCCTCTCTCCTCTACCTATCTATACATTTTATTATTTCTTATTTAAAAAAAAACATAAAAAAATACATGTTTATGTCTTACATAAAAAACACATTTGACATTTTTATTTTTTATGTACTACATAAACAAATACGTATAAAAAAATACATACATTTAACATCTAAAATATTGAATCATGCATGTGGCGAAAATTGCTCATAGATTAGTAAGTTGGAATGCTGGATGTTCAATTTAAACGTTATTTTTTTTGGATTCTGTCCTATCGCTGCGCTGTCATACTGTCATTATATTACGTTCGGATCGGGAACATGATTCAATTCCACATTGCATGTTTCGCCAATATGATGTATGAAAGATTACATACATAAAAATAGCCTTGAGTAATAATTGAGTGTCACAAAAAATGATTACCTTCACTATTTTTTAATCGACCTTGGCTGGCTTGGCTGGAGTCTTACTTCAGTTTGGTGATGCGGTTTCCGGTTTGTTGGAAGAATTTTAAAATTGGTCCAGTTGAGTTTGAGTAGCAGCAGGAACGACGGCAGGCAGCAGTTGTCTCATCAATCCTATTCTATTTTTGGCAATAGTTTCTTCTACCTTCAATTTCCCACACATATACATTACGCTACATATAAACTCTCTCTTTCCTTGGTTTGTTTTCATGCAGTAAGTGTTGTTTGTTTTCAGACTATTCAATATAATTATTATTATCATCATTTCATGCTTTTAGTTGGTTGTGTATTTAATGTAATGTCAATTATGCTAATTGCTAATGATGTTAATCGTTAAAGCAGTTAGGAAATGTCCCTGATTTTCAGTTTATAGATAGTGGTAGAAAGCAGACTACACCGACTGAGCGACTGACTGCGGCTGCTTCCATATCTATCAGTCTATTATATTGCTCCTGCGAATCTGCGTATTGGTATTGGCATTGGTATAATACTCTAAAACTTTAATAATAAAAAAATTCAATATTTTTCCAGGATTTGACCGAAAAGACTTAATTCTCTGAATATACAGAAGAATACAGTGCAAGACTGCAAGCAGACCTGTTTTTCAATTTATCTTTTTGTCGGATATAGGCTCGGTGTTAAACAGACCAGACTAGACAGACATCGAACTTATCGGAGAGATCTTCATAAACTGTGAGAATTTGGATAAAAAGTCACAAATCTTATTCTTACTTGTGCAAATGATCATTTTTGATAATCACTATTATTTACTATTACTTAAAAATTGTTTATATACTTACAGGTTTACAGCTTGCTACACAATATTAACTACAATTTTAAAGAAAAAATAATGTCTTTCTCGAAAGCTTGCTGCACGTTACCACCTGTTGAGTCCTCGTACACTCCCCAGGGATCGCAATGGAAGCTGGGTGATTTAACGATTTATGAAACACCCGATAAAACTTCAAAACGAGTATTGATTTGCATCTATGATATATTTGGTTTCCATCCTAATACCATGCAATTTTGCGATCGTTTGGGACAAGCCGGCTTTCGGGTTGCAATGCCTGATGTTTTTCGTGGTAATCCATATCCGTCGGAAAACTTTCCTCCTGAGAAGTAATGTTAAAATGTTTCATCTTTCATGAACGGCCATATAATTTCATAAACTCTTTCTTATAATATAAAGCTATTGAAATATATCGTACTTACACTTACATGTAGAGTAGAGTAGTAATTAATGTTTTATATGATTATAAATAGCTGGGATGCCCTAAAATCTTGGGTCATGACGAAAGGATCCTGGGCTGACGTAGTAAAACCTGACCTGTTAAACATAATCCAGCATTATAAGGACGAAGGTGCCACAAGCTTTGGAATATTTGGTTTATGTTTTGGTGGAAAAATGTCATGTTTAGCATCTGCAGAACTTGAAGACATAAAAGCTGCAGGTTTAATTCATCCTTCAATGATAGAGGACAAGGAAGCAGAGGATGTCAAGTGTCCCATGATATTGATACCGACAAAAGATGAGCCTGATATGGTAGCTTTAGTCTTTTGTATCTTTAAGTCAGTTAAGCTTAAAATATAAATGTAGGCTTAATTATGTGGATATTTGTACTGCATTTAATTTCAGATTCCTTTCTACAAAAAATTGCAAGAAAGATGGGGAGAATCTTGCAAACACGTACGATTTGACGACATATTTCACGGATTTGCGGGTGCAAGAGGGAATCTAGATGACGAGTTAAACAGGAAGCGTGTCGACGATGCAATTAAACTGATTTACGATTTTTGTGACGAGCATGTGAAGTGAATTCACTTAAAACCAATCTTTACTTTGTAAGCGTTTCTAAATACCCATTTGTCAAGTGCAGATTGGGAAACTTTAGTACAGATAACGATACAAACGTACTTTGGTAAAAATGTTAGAATGTAGTAGTAATCAATCTAACCGTATTTATAAGTATGTTTTATGATATGATGACAAATAAATACAATGCAAGTATTTGTGGATAACTTTTTTAATGTAACTGAACCATTATTCGAGCATTTTACCATCATTAGTGGAATAGTGGGGTCAAGTGCCGTTGTTCAAAACTGACATTCTTCTCAACCCCTTTCAAACTGGAACGTAGAAGAAAAAACGTGTTGTTCTGGTTCTGTTCTTACAGGTGGCTTTGTAACTGTTATGGAGATTGAGATAAGTAAATGCAATATAACTTGTCTATGTTTGTTACAATAATTTGGAATTCATCAGTGCAATCCTATTTTGACTTTCTTTCGAAACAACTTTACCTAAATACATTACGACCAAGTCATATCTTGTTTCATACCAAAAAACATAAATACCGTCATTGACCTTGAAGAAAGACTAATTTATTATACGCTGTTAAAAATATATAACCATAAATCTATTTCGGAATAACTTATTTTATTGCATATTGTTTTCTTATTATACAATACAATAATATTAAGGTATTTTGTAGTTTTTTTGTATATATATAATTATAATAATGTGCTAAGAGTGCAACATAAAATTATTAACAGTAAAGAGTTAACTAATTGTACATCAAATACAATGTTAGTTACATACAGTACAGTGCAGGGTTATTTTTGGATTATTCAGCGCCCAAGATAAATAGTGATTACTTAATGTTTACGGGGAAAGAGAGTACAAAATCCTTGGCTAAACGGAGGTTGTTCCGGCATTCCCAACTGACGTCTCATGTCCAGCCGCACTGTGTTCAACCATTCCTGTAGAAAATAACAAAATTATTAATTGTTAGTTTTTTATATGGAATTAAGTATGTCAGATAGATATAGAATACTACAGAAAATGAAGCAGGACTATGAAACAAAAAATGAATCAATACACACATTAGGCAGATGTCGCAGGACCGAGTCTCCAGCTCCTGCATTACTAAGTGATGATGTACTAGCTTGAAGCGTAGGCATGGCCATATCTAAAATATCGTCATCGTCATCCATATTTTCTACTGCTGGAACGCTAGGTTTCGGAATTTTAGCTTCAGTTTCCATTTTGACGTCTTGTGGAATTTGTGGAGCTGCAACACTGCTCCCTGAAGCGAAATCCTCACAGTCATTGAGAGCATCATGGAACTTCTCTTGCTGGACTTGCTTATATACTATTGGTGAGTCAGAAATAGGTTCGTTGGCCGATTCAGCACGTGACAATGCTGAAAAATATTCGGCGAATCTCTGTTTACTATACGCTCGGAAAACTAACGACATTCCGCCAAAATATTCGTCCTAAACAAAAAAATGGTTTTAATTTAAAAACGTAAAGTAAAAAAGTAAAAGTAAAAACATTGGTGTAAACTTACAACAAGAGAGTTTGCAAAAATTTCTGGAAGACGGGAATTGTCCGGGAAGCTAACCGCAAAAGCAGAAAATAGCGACATCAGAAAATCTTCACATATGCTCAGGACTCCGCTTCTGTATTCACTCGTTGGTTCTGTGTAATGAGTTAAAGTTAAAAGGATTAGAAAAAAGTCGTAATACCTACAATGAAATATTTCACCCCCCTTGATTTTATATATTCGCTAAAAACTTGTTAGTTTCTTCCGTTCTGAAGTCTCTGAACTAAACTTTCGTAACTCTGCATAACATAATTATTATCGTTTCTTATATTTTTCCTTGTAATTATAAATGACTTACCACACTGGAGAATATGTTGAATCATGGCTGTGTAAAAGTTGGTTATTACATTCGAAAAAGTTTCTGGAAAAATTACATCTTCATTTTTGTTGGGTATTTTATCCTAATAAATATTAATGACAAAAAATTATATTAAAACGATTTCCATACACATTTGATGGCTGTTATCAGATACAACAGAATTAATTACAAAAAAATTGTTTACTAACCGTCAACAATTTGAAAAATGGCAATAACTTCTTAGCCATAGAACGACTGCATGTTTTTATGTGATTAACGTTTTTTGAGTCACGCCCTCTCATTAAATATCCCTGAATCCAATCTTTTAACATAGGCAAAATATCTAACAAAACGTTGGAGCATCGAAAATAATCGATTATACTTTCAAATAGGTCCAGTTGATCATTCGATCGAATCGTACTCTCATTGCCTTCAGTATTGTTAGAATTGACGTTAACATAGCGGTGCAAATCGGTTGGACGGCTTCGTTGACGAGATCGACTATTGTGGTGAGAATGACAAGACCAAAGAATGTCAAAAGGTGGTCTCATAAACTCACTTCTTCCAAACAAATTATTCACATTAGTTGCAGCTGCGGCGTTACTGGAACTAGCGCTGTTAGTAGAAGAGGAAACCGGCTGTTGTGGTGCTGGTGAAGGCGTAGTAGTAGTAGTAGTAGTAGAATTTAAACTAGATATTGTGGCAGCAGCATCTGCTGAAGTTTGTGACTGTGGTGTTTGTGTTGTATTTTGACCTTCGTTCACGCTTCTTTGCAAATTCGACTGAATATTATTCAAAAATGGCATTAAAGCGGCAGGCACTCCTACTCCCATACCCATGGCTGGTCCCAGAAGTGACCCTAAATCAGGAATTCCAGCATTGGCTTGAATGTTAATGCTGACTCCAGGAATGCCACTTTGCACATTTCCTAGACCTTGCAATCCTTGCAATCCCTGTAATCCTTGTAATCCTTGTAAAAGTCCATGTGCATGAGATTGGGGATTATTTGCTTGTGGTTGTGGTTGGGTCGTTGGTGTTGACCCAGTAGATGTTGGTACTTGAGGAGTAGTTTGTCCAGCCATTTGAGATGCGAAATTGGCTGGTAAATTAAAGGTGCCTCCACCACCCATGCCGACTGCTAATGGTATGGTTGCTCTAACTACTGTAGACTGCTCCACTAAGATAGACGATGAAGCATTTAAACGACGCGTTTCAGGAGGGGTAGCAAAATCACACATTAGATCGCTGTATGCGTGATAAGAATGCCCAAGCAAGTGTAGTATACTGGATATAGAGTCGAAAGCATATTGAGTGCTTTGTAGTTCACTCTAAAAGTATAAAAAGAAAATCATTTGTCACTCAACTGTTTGAGATGCGACTGAATTTCTTTTTAAATCATAATTTAAATAATACAACGAACCGTGTTATCGTATGTTCGATTTTCCCTTAACGTGCGCTGTATGAACTGTAAAAAAGGTGTCAAACGATCTTGAAAGGCTAACAAATCCTGAACCGCTATAGCCATTTCACGTAAACGGGGAGCCCTATTTACAACAAAATTAAGTATACAAAATCATTTTAAGAAAAGAACATCTACCTAATAGTAATAGTTGCTTTTTAAATAATTTTTACTAACTCTGGTCGCCTTGTTGAATTTCTAGCAGTGGAGTTTTCGCTGGTAGTATTAACATCGGATGTAGTGGACGCTGAATTTACACTTCCATCGTTTGTACTAGCTGCACCGCTGTTTGATGCAGCAGAGTCAGCTGGACCATTGCCTGTACCAGGTTGGGCTTGACGAATAGCAGTTACTAACGCTGCAGCGGAGGCTGCATGGGCAACCTGAGCAATCATTCTCCCAAATGAATCTTGTTCCTCTGATTCTACATCCATCGGTGAAAGGGAAGCTGAATCAGAATCTCTGGCACTTGTTGGTGAGGGGTCATTCGATGCTGCACTGGTGGCTGCGAGTATATCGTCTTCTTCCAACCGCTGTAATGCTATTGAAGCTCTGTTCAGCATTTCATTTCCAACTTGTAATCGAACAGCAGCACTATTTCTTCGTGGTGCTCCAGCACCCTGCATTGGATTACCCGGTTCACCAGCTACATACATAACAATGTTAGTTAGCTTACAGTTAGTAACTGCAGAATTATAACTAAACTTGTTTATGCACAATCTGACATAACGTATATTATAATAAACGTACCAACAGTTCCCATAATTATGGCATTTCTATCTGATGGCCCACCTCCAGCGGTTATAATAATGCCGCCTCCAGCTCCGTTTTCGAAATTGACTCCGTCTTGCTGGGCTGTATTTCTTTGAGGTTCATCATTTCTAGGAGCTCCAGGAGGTTGCACCGGTCTCTGAACTAAATGTACTGTATTGCTACCAACATCTTTAAAATAAACCATGATAAATATTAGTGATTGCATGACCTTACTGAAGAATATTTTTAAGCTTCCTATTAAATAGTATAGTTTACTGTATTCTTTTATCTGTTTCTCATCCTGCAGTACACGTCCACGAAATATTAGTCGTTGTTGGTCTACAGGTATTCCAACTTGAGGGAGAATTTCTTGTTTAAATTCTTTGACCGTTAGCTGTAAAATAATTTGAACAACTTTAAATGCGTTCCTCTGTTAGGAGTAGAATATAAATACTGTTCTTAAGACTATGAATTACCTCTTCAGATACTGTGAACAAATGATTTTGGGAATCCAAAGTCTTAACTGTTACATCAATCATGGTTGACATTCTTTGGAATTTGGATTTCCAAAGACAAAATTCCGTTTTATTTACAATTTATACGATCAGGTCAGCGTGTTCACAGTTTGAGAATCGTATGAGAATTTGAGAATAGTCCACACAAAGCTGAAACGATAACAAAATACACATTACACTTTATAATACAAATATTTTGTTATTACGATTAGGTATGCCTTTTTATTTTTTGTCATTTGTTATAGTATCGTTAGGCTAGTCTCCTGCACATACAATTACATATAAAAATGTACTTGAAGTATAAAATTAACCCCAAAAAACTATACCCAAAAAAATCAATACATAAATACTTATAATATGCTGTCGCCTGCATTATACCTACTCCACTACCAATTGTCCAAACCAAATAGATGTGTGTATTGTATAAATAACATAAACATACACATTTCAATATGTTATGTTGCTTTAACTTATGAATGACATATATGACATATAAATGATGTATTTTATTAGGTATTTGAAAGTAAATGGTTAGTGAAACTACTATGCATGTAGGTACTAGTCTAGAAACATATTATTATTAATTATTATTCTTATTGTTATTCTAATAATGGATATGATATAACCAACAATCAAGCTACAATACACTTTTAGACTGTAAATTTCTAATTAGAGATAAATAAAATACACGCTCACCCACTATGGACTATTTTCTCTATCTAGCTTTAAATACTTTTTCAAAAACTGAGGATTCGAATGACAGATTGACAGCAATCGGCTAATCTTGTTCTGGTGTAAATCCCAAATAGAAAGTCTGACTGTGAATAGAACTTTTACAAATTGCAAAATGCAAAATTATGATTCAATCAAATACTTCGCTAGTAGTGGTTTGTTCTCGGAGATTCCAAAATATTTTTGATTTTGAACCGACCCGGGCATTAAATCTACGTTAGGTAGGATGACTTGACTGCTGTCGGCTGCAGGATACACGAATACTACCGAAAGATTGTCTAGTGTGTTGTGTGTGCGGTTGGTGTTTCAAATGAAAACTAATGGGCAACGCAAGACGCAAATAATATACGCAATTAATGGGCAGGGGCACTACTTCCTGATGAAGGGGGTACCTCACTTTTTGTACCCAAGAACAAAGAAGGGTCATTTAAGATCACGAGTCAAAAAGCATTAAATGTTATATAATGGTTTACTACCATTTTAATACACAATACAGCATTTTTAAATGTTTTACCAGTGTTAAAGAGCATAAATATTATGTTTTCAATGTTTTGTAATATTGTAATGTTGTATCCTAAGAACATTAATTTTTACATGTATTATCAAATTATCATGTAATGGATTAATTAGTAATTAGTTGTAATGTCTTATCCCACTGTTAAAAGAGCATAATTTTTTAAATGCCTTGTAAAACTTGTAATGTGCTGCCTCTGTTAAAAGAGCATAATTTTTTAAATGCCTTGTAAAACTTGTAATGTGCTGCCTCTGTTAAAAGAACAATTTTAAATGCTTTATAGCAATGTAGGTCTACTTGTTTAGTTACCTGGGCAATTTTCAACTGCATCTGTGTATACCAGGTAGCGCAATAAAATATTTCACAGAAATAAAATTGAAGCTCGATTTTTTCCCCAATTCCCTCAAATGACGTCACATAATGCAATGTGACATGGTAATAGAAAGAATTCAATATTATGCATATTACGTAAAGAAACTGGCAGCAAACGACAGCTTTTTACACACACCAAATGTATACGGTATTCTTATACTTGTAGTAATTCATTCAGTAAAAATTAAGTACTCCGCAACAACGTCGTTACCAACTTTACTTTGTGTTTCGGTTATGATATGATTATCTGAA
>JAQFYB010005173.1:0-14622 GCA_034694085.1 Pogonognathellus longicornis | reverse complement strand
CCCCCGTCTGTTTTTGTCATATTTTCCAATACCCCCTCCCTCCCCTAAAGTGCAGACGTCATATATGCACGCTCCCTAATCCTTCTCCTACTTACCAACTGCTATGTGGTTAGGTGGGTTAGTTATTCATGAATATCAAAATTATAACGTAGAGCAGCGTATAGGTACTATGGCCTTTTTTGTTCATGGAAAGTAGCATTAAAGAGTTCTATATTTATTGATTACTAAAGTAATAATTTGTGAATAATTTTATATACCCACCCCCACCCCGGATTTTAATATATTGAATTGGAGCGATAAAAGTGAAATCCATTTCCTGCTATGAAGATTTTGTTTTGAGATTCGCATTTTCACTTATTTTGGCTAATGAGAAATGTGCATATTTTATGAAAAAGCAAAGTGCATCATTTGTGGAGTACGTAATTTTTGAATTGATGTAAAATCGAAAGTAAATAAAGTGATTTCATAATGAAAGTTTTTCTTAATATAATATTAAGTTGAACATTAAATTTTAAATGTAAATAGAAAACAATTTTACTGCTTGTTCTGTAAGACTACTAAGTGAAATGATCTGAGCAATTCCAAAATGATTAATTCACAATTAATCAATTAATGTTATTAGAGCTAATTGGTATTAAAGCTATTAATTCCTAACTTCTAAAACATGTCGATAAAAAGTAGAATGCTGGGTAAGTAAAACATGTCTTGTATGCCTGTAGTTTGCTAGATAAACGCTTAAATAATCAAAGAGTGTATGTACAACTTTACACTGAGTTTTATAATGGTGCATTGAGGGAAATTAAATCAATATTTGGTTGCATTGATATATTTTACTCGTATCCATGTTTTCGCTTCCCCTACCAACTTCTATGTATTGTAGAAAACACATAGATGCTTATTGAATTGTCCATATTATCATGAGTAAACATATCTACAGACTAACAGACAAAATTTATTGATAACCTAATTAGCATTCATGTACAAAGATTAAATACTATCATAAGTACTACCACACCTAATGTGTATTATGAGCAAATATTTCTATAATTTTATCTTTTTAAACAGCATCAATCTGCTTTTAAATAAAATAGCAACTAGACATATATGTACAGAAATTATGAACCTACTACTAGCAACGAGAAAGGTCGCAGAAATGAGACTGGGCAAATGAAGCTGAAATAAATGATGAGAAAGCAAAAGCGACATTTGGAAAGTAAAATAATATTATTTAAGTCTATACGTTGTATAGCTTGAAAGATATGAATGGTAGAGATTCATGTGAGTATATAAACTTACTTTAATTGGTTGATGGACAAGTATGACAGAGAGGTTTGGAAAAGATGGATGAAAGTAGAAATCCTTTTAGAGCGATTGAAACGTTGGAAAAAGTAGGAAAGTTAGAGAGTCGTTAACAAGTGTTTACTTTCAGGGCATCCGGGTTAAGGATTGTAAACAATCTGTGAGAAGTCTGTAAAACGTTGACTGGTTCTTTACGACGACAAATCTTGTAGCAGTCAAAGTCAAACAGACGGAGACGGAGCTGTCAAGCGTGTACGTAGATTGCTGACTCCAATTCACGACAGGACATACATGAGACGATATATAGATATCACGGAAACTCTCTCAGTCACAGTGCACAGTACTTGAGTAAGAATAATCTAATGAACCAATCACGTTCTCTGCTTGTTGGATGAAAAGTGATAGTGGTGGTGGTGACGATAATGTCTGTATATGGAGATTGGAAAGTAAAGTAAGCAAAATTACTGAAAGTTGTCGTCAGTTCACTTAACGAACTGTTAGTACAACTGATTCGATTAGTGCTTCCACTCAAAGTTTTCTCAATTCTCAAAAGAAGAATGGGGTTGACATTGACACTGCGACTCCTATGCGAGACTCTAAGACTATTTCAATACTTATTCTTAGTTGACACTTTACAGTTGTACTTTGCACTTCTTCTTTCTCAGTAGCCACTACTCTACTACATATAAATACTCAAAGCAAGTCAGCCAGCTTGCGACTTCCTCACATCAGAGTCTCTTTCTCTCTGTCACATAAATTCACATCCCTTTTCGTCTCTGGCTCTCTTTCTATTTACCTTGCCCGCACCAGCTTTAATATTTGCAAACTGTTAACCCAACTATATAGATAAGATAACGCGTTTAGGTATACACAAGGCAAACCCTTGCTAAGGCAATGTGCTGTAATAATTCCTACTAATACTTTTCTACCACTCACCACAATCTCATCAACTTGTTCAAATCTTTACACCTTGGTATTTGGCAATAATATATTGTCACATAACAATTGGAAACAAATGAATAGCAGTTTGGTTATAGTTACTGAGTATAGTAGTCATTGGTTTAATTTGTTAGAAAAATGAAGCGTACAGTATAGTGGCACAGCACACAAAATGTATTATGTAAAATATTTATTCAAGAAGAACACGATTAAGGGTGTAGTGAGATCACCTAAATGATTGGCTGCACTTTTCTACTTGTATTTATGTTCTTTATGTTCTTTAGTATAATATTGTCTCGCTGAATGAATGAAGCTTGATTTGTCTTTGTTGTAATCATATAGCGTTAATAATTTGGCTTTTCAACATTGAAAATGTACGCAGATGCTTTTACATGGAATGAAACCGAGTTTTGTGATTTTCTACAGACGCACTAGTCAAGTCAGTAGCAAGAAATGTATTGTAGGCGTGTGGATGAGATGGAAAACTGTTCTCAACAACACTGTAATCTTTCTTTGAGCTGAAAGATAGTAATCACATGCGAGAAAGCTAAGTACAATGAATGCTACTAAGTTATAGAAATACTGAGAGTTACTCTGGGCACGTATAATGTGTGGGAATTGTTTTTCCGCATAGTAAATACAAGGGAACACTAAGTCTGTGTCTCACAAACTGCGTTATCTTTAATTGGAGTCTGAAGACCGACAAAACGACGAGGAGAAGAAGGAGACTGATGAATCACATTTGTGAACTTAGCTGACGAAGAGACTGACGAGCGAAGCGGGTGAGTCCCGAAAGGTTCGTTGGGGCTATTTATTTTATTAGGTAGAGATATATAAGTTACAAGGAAGATACGGAGATTCGGCAATGAATCAACTGACTGTGTGTAAAAGAGTCTCTCTGTGACTCGAACGTCAATACTGTCGACCTTCCCCCAAATCTATTTTGTTCAACATTGCATTGCCTGATTGTCTGTCTGTTCAATGTTATTATAGAGAATCCGCACTCCCTCACTCACGCGACATGCACATTACAAGCCAACACACAGAAAAAGACCACAAGTTGTAAAAGTAAATGTTGGAGCTATGGGGAGAGTAAAACCCGAGTTTCACTCCCGCTTCTGTGGCTTTAGCGTAGTGTCAGTATGTCTAGTGAAAATCCGGAGAAAAGTTTCTAACGTCCGCACGGCACGAATGTTCGATGCACTGTGTTCTCACTTGGGTCCGAGTAGTTGGTAGAATACCAGTCTGCTCCACAAAAGAACGGTGCTCAAATATACAGGGTTCTGCTTTATAAGTTCGTTACATTCATCCCTCTGCCCTCCCCTCTCCAGTTGATAAGATTATTTTTATTAATGCCATAGCTGAAATGACAATCTTAGGCTCTATTTATAGTAATGTAATATTATACCATGCCATACGTATATCAAATGTGTAGCATTTATTCGAACATTGTTTAAAACTTAGAGCTTTATTTTTATGTCGTGCAAAAGCTTATTAAAATGATAGTCGCTTAATTTTGATTAAACCATATTTATTTCCACGTTATGAGAACTGATACATGAATGTAATCCAAAATCTCACTTGCCAAAGAAATTAATATTTTATACAATAAACATTGAAATATTTACAAAACTTTTAATTATGCGAGGGATTATGATCGAGATCAAACTACAACACTACTATGCATTATTATTATTGAATTGCTTTCTTATAAATACGTAATAATATTTTAGTGTATCATAGCGATATGATTGCGGTATATTTTGTGTAATAAGTATAGCGGAAAAGTTGATGTAGGACCCTGAACACACATTTGGCTGCTTACTTGGATGGGAGCAAGTGCACTGAATACACAGGAGTCTACTATAATAATAATGTTATATAATAGAAATAGTTATCACAAATTTGACTAGCTTAAGATTAGAGGAGTCTTTAGTTGTTAGTTACTTAGTTTATATATACTTACTTCGCTTTGGTCTTTGCTTTTCCACCAAAGTTTATATAGGTACACTATAGATTAATGGATACACACAGAAACGACAAAACAAAGCGACCGATGCAACCGACGCCAATAAAATGTTACTAAAAGTGAACTTTTATCAAAGCAGATGTACAGGTTCAATCATTTACTAAAATAAACCAACAAAGTAACTAAACGTATCACGCTATTACTATACGGTTCAATTATGATGAATCGGTCAGAGCAAAAACGGTCAGAGGATAAAACTCAGGCAATAAAAGCAAATATACGGACTAATAAGACAATATGCATATTAGAGTCAAAGAAATACAGATAAATGATGATAAATAAAAGCAACAATGCAAACTCTATCTAACAAACAATACAAGCATCAATGAGCACAGATATTGGTAGTTTTTCATTGCTTGACATCAGTAGTTCATTACATTACGATGGCTACCTAATGGGCTGTAGAGAGACATTATTTACATAGAAGGTTCTTTCTACGTAAAAAATTGTGTTCTAAAATTCAAGAAAAACTGGCGGTGCTCAGAAATGGGCAACTTAAATTGCAGAGCTACGGCTGTCTCTATCGAACGATATCGGTCATCGGTCTGACGACATTTTTACAAAAGTAAAATCTTAACATTCACACCAACCTAAAATACTAGTGTATTCACTTCGCACTTGCAGGGTGGAAACCGGGTTATTGGAAAGAGTTCTATACGCCATAGTTAAGTTGTCTTATGGTTATGGGAATGGGAATAGTGAGGTTTTTCCAGTTTTTGAATTGAGTACTGATCAATAAATTATTAGAGGAAAAGAGTATTCCTCTAATAATTTCATGCCACTTTTCGTTTCCATTCCATCCATTGCAATTAAACTTTCGGCGATACGAAAAATTTCCTTGGAAATATTTATAATTAGTGCAATAATGCAAAACCTGCACTCCCACTTCTCAATTTTTATATTAATATGATTATAAACATTACAATTTCGTAATTGGTGGACTTGTTCGTATATTCTCATAATAACTCAAACGTTATTGTAGCATACAAGTAAGTCAGTAATGGAATTAGGAAAATAATTTTTCTAAATGCAATACAAAATGGAAGCTTTATTTCTACCTAATAATAGTAAAAGTAATAGCGTTAAATCAATAATAGTAAAAATAAATAGCGTTAAATCAATAATAGTAAAAATAATAACGTTAAATCGATAATAGTAAAAATAGTTACGTTAAATCAATAACAATAAAAATAAGTTGCACAAGCTGCGAGAGTTTTCTGTGGGGTGGTGTCAAGCTTGAGGCGGTGAGATTGACGAGTGTACAAATAGGAACCGGAAACCATTGTCATGGGCGTAGGAATTTGGTGGCACCATGCCGTCGATTCAGCTCAGCACTGTTAATACCTGAGAGTGATTTACGTTATCGGTTGGGGGTGGCATCTGAATATCTACGGAGTTTGTGAGGCAGTTTGGGACGTTCACCATTGAAGCCATCTCTGTTAATGTTTGATGTGGCTGCATCAGTGGATAGTAGTGCTACTCTTGTGTTCTTTTGTACACCCCGAATGGACAGTAATGCTTCTTTTCCTTCACACCTCGCATCGTCTATTGCACACTCGCATCACATCAGTCCCGTATCCTGCGTATAAGTAGTCTCTACACATAAGTATTTCGTGATAAGACCATTTTAATG
Source organism: Pogonognathellus longicornis (assembly GCA_034694085.1). Taxonomy (NCBI): domain Eukaryota; kingdom Metazoa; phylum Arthropoda; class Collembola; order Entomobryomorpha; family Tomoceridae; genus Pogonognathellus; species Pogonognathellus longicornis. Next base: position 8,722 of record JAQFYB010005173.1, on the reverse strand, counting down.
AGCTCCAAGGTAAGTTCTACTCCCCGAATTAGCCCATCGTGTTCGAGATGATAGGAATATGATAGGAATATTTGGGAAATTACAATTGGTTAATAAGTAAGAGTGACCATATAGTTTACTAAGTTTACTTAGGTACTTATAATGTTTTACAATAGTAAAACTACTACGTAAACTACTGCCGTAGCCAGGGGTAAATGGGAAATTGCCCACCCCCTCCACCAAAATCCAAAAAAAGAGATGATTTTACCTAAAAATTACATAAAATCGCGACATTTTTCGCGCTAAGAAAATTAGCACATTTCTACCTCATCTTTTGAGTTTGCCCCTCCCCGAAACCAAATCATACCTTCGCCTCAATAATAGTACTAATAAAAATAATAAACCGTTGAACAAACGCGCATAAATAATCAAGCGGAAAACCCCACAGACTCTGAAACCCCACAGACTCTGAAACCCCACAGACAGAGATTATGATACATACACAGACACACTCAAATGCATTCTTATAAAGAAACGGTACCCGCTACTTAATAAAGCCAATAGTACAAATATTAACGTTAATTATAACATTACTAGTAAATTCCAGTAATAAAGTTTTTTGGGAGCTTAAAAATTGCATTCCCTTAGAATCCCCAGCAAATCCCCACTAAAAAAATGTTTTATTGTGCCCAGGAGTTTGTGGTGTCCGTATAGATCACTAGCTCGGGGGCCCCACGCCATCCCCTGGCGATCGAACAAAATTGGGATTACCGCAGTGGTGTAAGAACGAAGAAGAATTTTCCTAATAAGTAATCACAAAAATTTGCATAAATTCATTTTTCATCAATCTCGTTTTTGCTATAAAGACTAGGTATACTTAAGTAGGTATGTTCCTTCCATGTATGGCGTATACACCCTCACGGCCGGGACATAATCGGCCGGGATGACTGAATTAATAACTTGTGCCTAAGGGTGTACCCAGCAATGGGGACGTGCCTAAGATGACAGGTTATGATAGGGAAAATGGTTAATTTTATTATACCAGTGCATAATTTTTTCTCGCTACACAAGAAGTTGTGGCATTTTCAATTGATTTTATCTCAAGTTACCTCGACTTTTTAACCAAATTCCTGGGAATTGCCATATTTGCACCTCATGTTAGAATTTTGCCTTCCCCGAAATCGATTTATGTATGTATCTATCTATGTACACATTGATATTTGGAGAGCTTAAGGGTTTAGAATCAAGACTGTATTCAGTGGCATTGAACTGGAACTATGGAACGTGTCCCAATCTCTAAAACATTTTTACGCATAAAAGTGCACTAAATCGAGTTACTCAACAATTTAATGCCGTTTAAGTAGTTCTCGGCTCAAATTAGCTCAATTATTTGCTCTACGTACGATAATTGACAGCTAAATTAAGATTGCGATGTTTTGTGCCTTCCTCCAAACCATATCCTGGATACAGCCCTGTTGGAAATTAATTACTAAGAAGGTTCAGTGATTTTTCAGGAATTTAGGATTCTGCACCTTTGGCTAGCCCGTGCTCCTCACGGCCGGGACAGGCTCGTTTTGTTACTGCACTGCAATTCAGATTGTATTGTTATTTGAGACCATTGTATTGCTTTACTGTTACAACGCGACAATAAAAATACCTATAAAAACTGACTCAAACCTGACTGAAATTATTGATCATGTTTACAAAAACGATGCAATTTTGATAGTATTTATTACAACACTTATACATTCTTTCACATTTAAAAATTTTGAATGTCGAATGACATGAAAGATGGAGATACGAGATTTCATTTGTATGGAAAAAGAATTGACAATTGAAAAAATATCCGACTTTGTGTATTTACCTCTACACTTATCTATGAAATGCTGTACTCACTGAACTGTACTCTATACATAGGTAAGGTAGAAAAGTCTGTAGTGGTTTGAACTGGAAGAGATCTAGTGGTTTCATGTCTCAAATAATTTTGGGTTATTATTCCAATATGAGTGTGAAAAGATTTGTAATGAAGTGCATATTTTACATCTAGTTTGTAATTAACCTATATTGTAAAATTATACACACATATATCAATAGAATATTTTTGTAAAAATATGTTACATAAAACATCGATTTTATTTATGTATTTGAACAACAACAATAATGAAGTACACTCACATTATTACAATCCATCGTATAATAATTAGGTATTATAGTACGCAATGTATGACACGTTATTGTTATAAAGTTTTAAAAGGTTTACAGATCTTTAGGTGTCAAAATTTCAACGCCTGTCTCGGTTATTAAAACGGTGTGTTCAAATTGAGCAGTTCTAGCACCGTCCAAGGTAACAGCGGTCCAACCATCCTCCAAAATGACAATTTCTTCCAAGCCTTGAGTAATGACAGGCTCGATCGTGAAAGTGTTGCCCGGTTTCATGGTTCCAGGGTATGGAAAGTCTGCCAAATTAAAATATTAAGGTACAATTACATTAACATCAATATTACATTTGGCAATACACTCACCTATATGATACACGTCAGGAGGGCCGTGGACATACTGTCCAATTCCATGTCCAGTAAAAGCAGGGACAACGCAAAACCCCTTATCCTCTGCCAGTTTCTCAATTGCTTTTCCTACGTAAATTGTATAAACAATTATGTAAAGTATTGCAGATTGCAGCCATAACAAAATGTGTACAAATAGATTCATATTTAGTTTTTAAACAAAATTGACTAATCTACTTAGCATTATGATTTTAATGTCAATCAATACAACAATGAGGAACGTGTAAAAGCAATTTAGCTTTTCAATAGATACATTTCATTATAAAAAACATTAAACCATGCAATTGAAATCAGAACATTTAAAAAATTTCAATTTACCAATATCAGAAAAAGGCACCCCAGGACGGCAGACTTCAATGCCTTTATGTAGGCACTCTTTGGCAATTTCGACTAGTTTTTTCCCTGGAGCATCCACGTTACCAATCATGATAGTCTCAGAGCAATCACCGTGATACCCGTTGTAATAAACCTTCAAAAAAATTAGTACTTCTTGAGGTTAAATAAACATAAATGTACGGAAAAAGCAAATGATACTTTCATTCTACATTTCCAAACACAATTGTCTTACCATTATATCTATGTTGATTATATCACTATCCTTTAAAGGGCGATTATCAGGAATGCCGTGACAGGCAACATTGTTAACGGATGTACAGATAGATTTTGGAAATCCACCATAATGCAACGATGAAGGGTAAGCTCCTTTCGAAATAACCAAGTCATGGAAAAATTTATCCAGGTAATCGGTAGTTACTCCTTCCTAGATTCAAACAATTAAATACGTATTTAGGAATTTCATTTGTAATTGTCATGAACGCAGACAGTGCCTCAATGATCTTTGATCGTTTTCGTCTTATAATCTGCTTTCATTCTTTACACCAAGTAAATCGTTAATCTTCGTGAACTAAACATAAACAAGTCAGAATTGTCACAGGAACATGATCAATTACTCTTGTTAAATACATGCAATACTTATTGGCAAACATTTGAGTATAAAATTCAATAGAAAAGAGCAAACATTATACACTATGATGTGTTGTGACTGTTATGTAATTGTGTAATGTAAAAAACAATAATTGTAGGGAACAGGGAAAGTTGATGGATGAGGAAAATAAAAATTACTTTTGCTTGTTGCAACACAGCATTAAGAACTTCTCTGGCCAACAAACATGATTCTCGCAGCTTGGTGATTTGCTCAGCTGTTTTGACTTCTGGAGTGTCTCTACTATATATGGCTCTAACAAATCCAGAAGAGTAATAACTTGGCTTCTGAATACAATCAGGAACTTTTAATGTCTCAGATACCTCCATCGGCAAAACAACTTCGTATTTGCCAAAATCTCTGTGAAAATAAAAATTAAATAATCATTTTCACGGTAATATTGCCATACATGTATGTATTATATCATGCTCAATTACTCAAATATAAAATAAATTAAGCGGTACAATCACCAATAATCAAGATTAAAAAGGATTCGGATTTAGGAAAACTGTTGACACACCTGGCTAATGGGTTGACAGAAGGGACTGCCAATTTACCTCCACCTGGATGAATTCCAGTCTTTTCATCTTTATCACCGGCATCCTTGTTGTCTTTCAACAAAAGTGAAGATACAGAAAACTCTCTTTTTGAACTTATTTCATAGGGTTGACAAGAGGTAATTAAATTCCGGTGATACTTTAAAGCCACATGTTTAAACAATCGTCTTGCCATTTTGAAAGTGTTCGTATATCTACACTTATAATTTTCACTTGAAAGAAATTTAACTATGAACTCTATTTAGCAGAAAACCTGATTTATAATTTTCAGAATTCAGATTGCTTTTTGTAGCTGCAGTTCCCACTTCCCAGTCAGTTGTTCCTCCGTTTCGTGTAAATGAAGGAATGATAGACATGTGAGATTGAAATGATTTTAAGTTCAATTTCTTTTGCCGCGCTTGTTTTTGAGATGACCAATCATTTGTGATATTATGCACTAACTTTGTGACGGGGCGTTGTGGAACGCAGTATCATTGAATGCAAATATGCAATACTGTGTAATAAAATAAAAAATCAATGTTTATTTTTATTTTTTTATGGAGGCCTCAGGTTGTTGTAAAAATGATAGGAAAGACTGAAAGAAAAGAACGGGTACTTTTTAGATTATCTATTAAGATTGCTGTTATTTTTTATTTACGAATGAATTAGTTTTAGGTCAATTTAATAATTTTAATGATTAGGTAGTCAATAATATTTTAACTGTTGTATGCACAGCAAGTCATTCTTTCCATTAGTCAAAAGTTGTACTTATATTTATAATATTATATATAACATATAAAGTCATTTAAACAGGTCAATTTTTTTAGAAAGTATTCCTTCAACATCTATAATAGTGTAATATACACGAGATGTATCGTAACATACAATTACTAATGCAATTATATCTAATAGACGCTTTAATATGCTAATAATATAGGTAGGTAATCATTAATTGTACAATCCACATAACTGCATACGTCACAAACATTGATTTATTATTTACAATTTTAATCAATGTCTGAATAATATAATTATTTTATGGAAATATTATAAGTACTTCACGATTTTAATGAAAATTGCCCACAATTTAGAGCCCAAAAAAGTATTATGCAATATTAACCCTCCTATTTCTTTGCGTCCACATATTGACCACCAAAAAACAAAACTTAGTTTCCAACAATAATCAGTTATCATGTTCAGTGGCTGCGGTAGATGATTGGAGTTTGGCGACATTTTGCAAATGTTAATGGACTACAATTTGAATAGCTAAAAAAATCACTAAAATGAACTTGAACAAACTTATCATGTAGTTATAGTTTATTTGTACATTTAAGTACACTTTTATGTTATCAATATTCGTTATTGTTAATCCTTTTCACATGGTATTTAAATCGCAATGACCACTGTTTTCGGATGAAAAAATGTTTCATAGTAATTTTTTGGGTTCAAAATTGTGGGCAATTTTTATCAAAATTGTGGATCACTTAATTAATAGCCTTATTTTATTTACATTAACAATCAATCAACTGAATTGTGTGATAAGAAAAAATGCAACTTTGAGCAAATTTTCTAAGCGGCATGGAAATTGTTGTTATTACATATAAGATTTATTTACGTTTATTTGACAGATACTAGAATTACAGTTTCGCCTAGCCAAGAATAAAACTTGGGACCTCCTCCAATCGAGAGAAAATTATTTTATTTAACCATTTCCAATTAAATCAAATTTGCAATTTGTTTATAGAGAAGAAGTTTCCTCTGAAAGCTGTATTTCTTCTTGACACGCGTTCAGTTATGAACTCTCACGTTTGCTGAGCCTTATTCTCAGCTTTCAGCCTTTGACATACAATAAACTCATATACATATAAAACCTATGTTATACAACCCAAATTACGATTTCAATTTTTTTTTACAAAACATACGTAAAGATACGAACTGTTTACTCTAAATTAGCTGTAGACATGCGCGTAGCCAGGGGGTGCACGTAAATACCCATAATGTATTCGATATTTAAAAAAAGAGGTTATTTTCCCTTAAAAGTTTAAAAATTTGGAATAAAATTCAATTTGATTAATTCCATTGCAACACATTATTGTCAACTTAATTATACCTCATATTCGGATTTATCCTCCCAGAAATGGATTTCTGTATAGAGCCTTGTTTGTGAACCCTCAACTTATAATCCTGGCTACGCGCCTTGCTGTTACTGTACTTATCATCTCTTGCAAAATAAATTGCTGTAAGCCATTCGTCAGTCACTTATTTGAGATATTTTTCTACCCTCCACCTTGTATCGATTTATAGGACGATAGGGAGATTTCCTTGTGTCGTTGTTGCGAAGAACACGGGTCACATAATTATATCTTGAAATTAAAAAGTCTGTACACATTCTAAGTTGATCTTCGGTAACATTTTCTTCTAACCAACGTTGATGCCAGCTCGAAAAAGCAGTATCCAGACGTTTCGAAACTTTCTTATGGGTCTAAAAATAATTCAAAAGATTTTTATTTACATAGTTAATTAACACTATAAACTAATAAAGTATTTCTTTGTGCAGTTCATCAGTCTGTTAACAAGTATTTGTAAATATTCTAGTACTATCAAACCAATATCATACATTTCAAATAGCAGATACCACAAAACAGGCTGTTAACAAACAACTCTTTAGAAATAATACATGAATTGTCAACTCACCTCACGAGCTCTCCTTAATGATCCTTTGAGGTAAATAAAATTCTCACTGTTCACAACAAACACCATTTTAAATGACGTCGGGTTGAAATGACATTGAAGCGAATCATCAAGCATAATATCATTGGCTGCTCCGCGTCTTTGGGACTTGGACAAAAGGATTCTCTCCATCTCTTCTACATCCATACCCGGTTTTATCCTACTTGGACAAATAATAATATTATTATTATACATTATGGCTCTTAGTTTAAGTTAGTTTTAAGTTAGTTATAGAATTGAACTCAGTATGACGTTCTTGAGATCAAAGAAATAAATATGTATACAAATATACTTTAAGATATTTGCAATAAAAAAGATTGAGATTGCACTGAAAGCAAAAGAATTAAATGACTTACTCTGAATTGTCAGAATCTCCACTACTCGAATGATTTTGTTTGGATGAACCGGGTTTATCTCTCTGAATTGACCTGTCTACTTCAATTGTGTCCATCATGTTACGCCGTCTGTCCCTTTTTGGTTCAATGTTTTCTTCCAGTCGACTTTCATCATTGCTTGTCAAAGAATGGTCTTCTAACCTTCGACGCACGATTTTGTTTTTTGTCTCATTTAAATAAGTATGCTGGCGAGTTCTCTTCCACTTTCGAATATTTCGTGGCAAAAATATTGGCTTTTGACACAACTCACGCCGTAAATCGTCGGATACAACATCTCCTGGGTTTACAAATCTTTCAAAATACGATGAAAATTTGGCTCGCTGATCAAGCGGATCCTCACGATTTAACGAGGAAGGGGCATCAACTTCCATTAACTCCATCGCCATTCGACACTGCTTTTGGTACTGGAAAATCGGATCATCAATAAAAATATATTAACATTGTCGTGCAACAACCTGCAGAACATGTCCAAATAATGTCCTAATGCCGAAATCTGTCAATCAAAACGATGCAGGAAATACTTACAATAACAACTTTAATGCAATTGTCATCTACGAATGTTTTTTCAGCTTTCTTTTGGTACGATAATTCTGCACCAACTCTTTGCGGAGCAGTAGTACAGTAGCCTCCCGTGCCCCCTCGTTTTGAGGCTTGTTGATAAAGATCGTGGCACAATTGACACATTTCATCCGACACTAAAGTCTGAAGCTACAAAAAATTTACGTCCATAAGATATTAGACAAGACATTACTACAATTCTATACTTTATCGCTAAAACTCATTGAACAATATAATATAAACGCCTTCACTTACTTGACGCACAGCATTAGCTACCACTTTGTCCATAGTGTAGGCCACATATGCATGAATCCCAAACATTTCCCTCAGCGTATCTTCGTACGTATTCGCATCAGTATTTCCATCCAGAAGACTTCGAACCATTTCCAAGAAAGTTGCATAGTATTCCTGCACCTCAATCTCTCCTAACATTTTCAATTACACCATTGCATTAGATTCACACTGTTACCTTTCCCAAAATATTAGTTGCATTCTATACGACCTATTATTTAACAAACCTTCTCTTTCCATATATACATACATGTTTTTCCCAAAGGCTTGGGAACGTAAATAAATTGAATTTTACTTTTAAGTACATGCATCAAAATTCAGAACATGTAAGTGGCTAAAAATGAAAAACAGATTTATGGTGGTTCCTTGGACCCATAGAGTGAGTATACCACTATGTGTATTTTAGGTTCATAATCATCTTAATATAGTAGAGGCGACTGTACACATTAAGACAGAAGAGTATCATTTAAATAAGCAGCGTAGAGCATAGTTAGTTGTCACTCGAAATTGTTGCTACGAACATGAAAGAGTACCGTCTCAAGCCTATTGAGGTTTAAGATTGAGCATGCATAATAGTACAACCGATAATCATAATATTATTTCACACAAATAATATTATTTAGACCGAGCGGCATTTATTCACTAAGATGCTCTTAATACACCTCCAGTGACCAGAGGAGTGTACGG
>JAQFYB010005172.1:0-14623 GCA_034694085.1 Pogonognathellus longicornis | reverse complement strand
TAATTTTGTAATCATACCACGTGACCATTACCGACAGACCACCTAATTTACATTTAACGATAATAGTATTGAGAATTAAAGATTCCCTTTGGGGAAAAGAATGGTGAAACTAAAGGAAGTGGGAATCGTAAATTGTTTTCTATGCTTCCTAGCCTTTGTTAGACTGTTGAATAAATTAGGTGCAGTGGAAGTGAATGAGTAATTTAATTGCTTGGTTCTTTCTCTCATGTCAAAAGTTAGTATGGCGAATAGCACTCATAATGCGAAACTATGATAGTTTTTATTTATCACACTTTATTCCCTGCACACTTTCACCTTCCTTTCCTCCGTCTTCCAACACATCAGCTTCAATTACTTCAGCTAATATTTTTTCAAACATGACATCCACCACCGTGGTATTCCATTAACCAAGCAGAAAAAACTGCCTATCAACCCGTCTCATCCATTTCTCACAATCTCGACGTAACTATTATTCTAAGCCGCTTATGAACGAACGTCTTTAAGAAGAACAGACTACAGTATCACTTAAGACAAAAGTTTTTACGCAAAGTTTCCATAAAAGTGAACTTTGGATCGCGACTTTATCTCCGTAAGTAGCCATCAAGAATCAACTTTGCAATTTAATAGCGCGATAATAAACTTAATGAAGTTTCCGAATCATTAACATCATAATAATAGGCCATTTAATTTCTCAGTCCTTGATATTAGGGAATTAAAGCAAGTTGCCAACTTGCTACACTTATCATCATCATACTAACTAATAAGAGTAATTATTAAAATTAACAACAATGCAAAACAATATTATGTGTAACAATACATAGCAAAAAGTAATAACAAGTAACGTATGTCTGTAGGGACTCTGTACATATCAAAATGTCAGTTTATATATGGAGTATAATTAATTATGATTATGTGTATAGTTGGTTCCAGTACTTCCAGTATGGACTGTAGTAGTTACTACTTAGATTTGGATAAATATCATGTTCTTGGATTCCTGCTCAAGTTGGCTGTATCCGTGGAGTTAGTACAATATTTCAAACCGTTTCCAATGCAGGCAGCTGAAAAATTAGCATTTTAAATTGGCCATAAGAGTTGGTTTCCAGTGCAAGTAATTAGGTACATTAGTTTGAATTAAAAAAAGTTTAGTTCGCATGTATACCATAGCCCATGACATGGGGAATGAAGGACTGATGTTGAACTCCTGTGAGTAAATGGGCGAACGGACCTCTTGAGTAAATTACCACGTCATCTCCTCCATGTGTTTCGGAAAGCAGAGGAAGTCCGGTCATCTGAGCGTAGTCAGGATGTTCTGGAAAGTGAAGGCATGGCATAATAATAAAGCATTTTTGACTTTCTCCAGGGAAAACGGAAAATTGAACGTGAATGTGATCGCACAGAACAGAACTAAGGCATCTGCCTAAAATATTCATTAAGTACTTATCGGAGAAGCTATGATCAGCCCAGCTGTACAGTCACTGTAACTAATGGTACGTATATATTATGTCTGTGTATATGCATTCCACTATATCTTGTATTATAAACACACTGCATTAGTAAAACAGAAGATTCCATAAGTCACAAGTGACTTGTTTTTCACATTAACGTCTATTGTAAACAGTGATTAAGTATCATCTTGCCTTGTGCAAATAATATTGTATAGAAATAAACGCCTGCTTAAAGCCGGTGCTGCCGACCGAGCAAATGAGTATTCTATATGTATACGCATCTTAAAGATGAAAGAAAAACAAATGAACAGCAGACTTTTTGATGTCAGGGATAATATTCACTCCACTGCTTACAACATAACAGCATAATACACTTAATAGACACAGCCCATATAATTAAGGACCCGGTATAGTCACCTACTCATAAACAAAACTCACAAAGAAAAAGAAAAGGCAAAATAATATTATAAATTTCATACAAATTTGCTCCAGTAATCCCCACACGAGGAAAGCAACATCTTACCAACTATTTTCATTCAATAATACACCAGCAAGAAACGAATTTGTGAACTCATCCATCAACGCTCCGAGTATTCCTATTCTATCACGATACATATTACTATACACTATATATTACTATACATATTACAGTATACTATACATATTACTTGTATGTATCTGGAAGATCATCTTAACACAATGGAAACAAAAAAACTCAAGTTAGAGTTATCGTCTCTGAACATAGAGACAGAGTGGTAAGATTTCATTAAGAATAAAAAGACAGTGAGTGCATTATGATTATGATGACTGGAACATATATTTTATTTTCTCTATTCTCTATCCAAACCTTGGCACCTACATATACTAGAAACCGAATTGAGATGTATATGCCTACCTATGTGTTTGTATAATAGTGTGATAATAATAATAATAATAATTATGTAAGTGAGTACTTGTATGCAATATGCAACTTCTGATAGTATCATCCTAGAATAAGAAAGAAGAATAAAGGACAGGAAAAATGTATCGCGTTTCTTCGGAGAATTGTTGTGAAGAACAAAAAGAATGACGGAGACGGGGAGAAAGAAGGGAGCGGGATTATATGTAGCTTACCGAGATTATCATTAGTGAGATCATATCTGTCCCCATTTTCATCGGGATGTTTGTAGCCAGGACCATTAGCATAACTTAATGTAGTGTATGGCAAGTCGTCAACATCAGAAATGCCAGCAAAGCCCAATATGGGATTTCCACGTTGCGGGTAGCCGCTTATGGTCATTGTGTGTGCATGGTCTGCTGTTACAACGATGAGAGTATCTTCATCCGAAGTGAGCTCCGTTGCCGTTGCAACCGCCGCATCCAAAGAAATCGTTTCGACAAGAGCCTTCTGGGCCTTGGTTGAATGATGGGCATGATCTATTCGTCCACCTGAGTTAATCAATCATGATGCTTCATTGTCATTCTTTATGCAGCTCTATTTCATTCAAACTATTATGTAACTTATTACGTGTAGACCAATCTCCAGCTCCATATCCAAATAACACAACCCTGGAGCAATTCTCCATTATTTACCAAGACTCCGAATACTACACTCTTGCTCAGTTTGTGTACACATTGGAAATACTCTGTATACCATTAATAACATTCTCTTCCATTATTCCTTTTATACTAACACACACTGCTCTCACACTACCTACTACTTTCCATTACATTTTCACTCTCGTTTCCGATGGAACATTGATTAAATGTGATTTCATTAATTACACTATGATACTTCACGTAGTAGTACAAGATCTACACACGTGAAAGTAAACACTAGGATTATTAGACAGTAATGAAAATAATAATATTGCCTATATAAACACGTGAGACTGTTTTATATGTGAGTTCAACGCTACATTGTTCGACCCATTATCCTAAATTACAGACATTGCAGTTACATATACATTTGTGTAAATCCGGATCTCTATCTTTGTAAACATGATGTAAATTACTTGTTCATGCGTTTTATCTACTGCAAGTATTGAGGGTGCATTGTATAGAACTGTATAAATATGTACCTTGCTTTGCAATTTGGTAATAAGGTAAAAGCTGTATAAATAGAATGCGCTCCGCATCAAACTGCAAACGTGTTTTACTATGAAATATATTGTCCATGACACTTATCAAGATCACTCTACCACACACTAATTTCATTCTCATGAAGTGCCGAACGGGATTTTCACATACAGATACGCTACGACACGACACACTCAGATTCACGCGACTTATAATACAGATAGACTGTGTAATGTATTTGTAATGGATGCGCTTATCATCCGATGTCGATAGCATTATTTAATGTACATGAATGAATACGTACTCAGCATTTCATGGAGTTTCATTCAAATCTAAATTTCTATTTATGAGTAAAGTCTAATGGAATCTCATGGAAAATCTAAAGTACCAAACGAAATGGTAATGTAGAATATGTTCCAAATGATATATGGATCATTACTGAGACACTAGTGGTCGTGTCAATGAACTTGTCATTGATTTCTGAAAGAGGACTTTACATACTGTATGTAAATGCTAAGGCAGTTTAGCATACAGTCTGAAATTCCCTAGGCTACTTCAACTGAGTAGAATTCAATTTGCATAAAATAAATGAAAAATCATTCTAAATACTAAATCATCGTTAAGTAAACTTACTGTAGATGTAACGATTCCTGAAAATGTGATTCGTAAAAGCTATTGGTTCCCTAGATTTCACCTCCTCTGACTCTTGCCAGTGCACAACTTAAGGTTGCACTCAGAAGGATAATTCGGATCTTAGGCGAGATTTAGGGTACATATGATCGAAAGGATTCAAGTAACGGAAATCCGACCACCAGGAAAATATTTATGTTGACTTTGTATTGAAAATAGAGTATTTTTGTGGCATTGGTAGTGGCTATAGTGGCATATAAGAATCTAAAGTCGCATAATATGCAAATGGATACAAATGCAGAGAGGAAAAAACATACCTTCAATAAACAAGAAAAATCCCTGTGGATTTTTGCTGAGAATATCTATCGCGATTTTAGTCATCTCGGGTAAGCTGGGATCCGCATTTGCATCCGCATCTGTGACATAGTCCATGTGATCATAGCTGAAGAGTCCTACATAAAAGAGAGTATCAAAGAGGTTATTAGACTGAAGTGAGTTATTTTGATATGAAGATGACATCCTACGGATGAAATCTCTGTGGGAGTGTAGCAGTTTTGTTGAATAAACTCAAGTAGCAAGAACGTTGAAGAGCGCACCAAGTAAATAATCCGTTTGGCTAACATTGACATTGATCAGTTGGTCCCTGTTCCAAACATATTTGCCTTTATTATTCGGTTTCGTCTTCATCCATGTTTGAATTAAATTTTTTCCATCTCGTCTTCGACCTGGTTGCTTCGACTCTACATCCAATACTGACGTTGGTGTCAGCTCCCTTCGGCCACCACCTAAAATTACCTTTACAAAATATTTTGTGATACCCAAAGTAGAAATTTCCATTTAATTGCCTTCAGTATGTATGTATATATAGGCCTTGATGTAATTGTAGATAATTCATTCATTAGCATTTAATTAGTAGGTAATTCAATCGGGAGATAAAATTAGAGGAGGTAGTTATTTATGGGGTAAAATACATTAATTTTCTTTCCAACATCTCCCAAAATAAGTTGTTCAGCAATGTCATCACAGCTATCCGGATTTTCTCCAGCTTCTCTCATTGTTTTATCACTTTCCCAGTCTCGATCTGCTATATGAGCGTACGTGCCAGCTGGGCTTGCATGCGTTACTCGAGTTGTCGTTATTAAACCCGTGGATTTTCCTGCAGCCTTTACGTTCCAAAATAAATCCTATTATTACTCATATCTATTATCGTGTCATGCTACAATATATAGCATCAGAGAAACATAAATAAAAAAATGAGAATGAGAATGAGAGACACCAGTAGTATTTGTAGAGCTCCAGATTCTAACAACATATTTTATCTGGATAGGAAATCGGAGGAGTAATATAATGTGTAGTGTAGGTAGGTTAATGGGACCTTACCTAGTACTTATTACGCTAGTTCAACGTAATTTTAGCTTACTGGATAGATTTACATACCATGGCGGCACAACAGAGTACATCAAAGTACATGCAGTTAAAGTTACTGGAAAACATTCCAACTTTTTCCGAAATACATTAACAATGTTTGCCTAGCTGTAGGTGCAGGTAGGAAAAGCTGATTACTAGTGTACAGTTCGTGGATGTCTCTGTTTACAATAAACTTTTTTGCCTGGAAGCACAACTCATTTTTCAGTGTGTATCGATTTACGACAGCAGTACTGTTTTGTTTGTGAACCTAAGTGTTACTTAGTATACTACAGTAGTAGGTACTGATTCCTGTGAACAATCGTGTGTATAGCGTAGCGTAATAAGGAGAATCATAATGAACAGGAAATGCTCAAGTAATTCATCGAATTAGTAATAAGACTCTTTTTCTAAAACTCTGACATTAACAAGAATGAATGAGCATTCAATACAATGCAATGCTTCATTATTATCATTATAATAGATGTTTGTATTTTGTATCTGCGAAGATTACACTTTTATATAACATTTACATTGCAATAATAGAGGACTTACTTATTACTGGTTTGAGATAGAATAAAAGTCAATATTCTATACTAAACTCCATTCATTTCCCCAACAGATAATCTATGACTACAGAAATGGAAATATTGTGTGACAAAGAACAGATTTGTACTTGTTTACAGCTTGCCTTCATTTTATGCTGTTACACAACTAAATAGCAGAAGCATAAGTACATAAATACCTACCAAAGATGATCCTTTGTCATAGCCATAGTCTAGATTACCAAATAAACCATGTCATTCAGCCTTGGTTCGTCCTATTACTACTAATACATAAATATGTGTCTGGCTGGTTGTGAGAAGATCCTGCAAAAATGAGTGTAGGAAACCCCCACAGGATATTTTAGCAGAAGCTCAAGAAGCGTCAGTAAATTCTGTAGAGTCAACTCAGTCTGTCTGTATTAGTAGAACCAGAGCCGGAACATGATTAAAGTTTTGATTATTGGGACTCACTCTGAGGCTCCTTGTGGTAAAAATGATCGCGTGATGAAATGATTGTAGTAAGGAAGATGAAGAAAAGTTTTTTTGTGCACGACTTGGGCGGATGACTTTTTGTAATAAAATAGGGACTCTAATAACATTACGCGGAACATATAGAACGCAACTAATCTGACTGGGATCTACTTTCATAGAGCTAAGGAAAGATAAGAATAGATCTTAAGAATGAAGAAGCCTTCTAACACTACAAGAACAAGTTTTGGGCAATTTGTGTCAATTACTTTGACTGAAGGTGTTGGCGAGAAAGACTTGTGCACAGCAATTGCTACTGGAGTGCTACAAACATAACATGAAGCAGCAATGTCACCCTCAAGCCAAAATTACTTACAATACAACATAACGGGAAAAACCAATGAGAACTCTAATACCTTTCGTTGTGGATGTCAATTAGTTCACACAAAAATGTCAATTAGCCTGAAAGTAGCCAAATAGACTTATGTCAATTAGATCACAGCCAAAAGTAACTGCTGCTCCGATTTCTACAAGGAAAAATAACCCATATGAAAACGGACATTCTATTTTATTAATGTGAACACGAACTTAGATTCTGGATTACCCATGTCATTGCATTTTGACCCCACGGAAGTTTACTCAGAAACAACAGACAACTTATTAACTTCTTGTTGTTAATACAGTTAATTAACTGTATTCTTATACATACAACTAATTAGCTGATTGTATTCATTTAATAAAAGATTGGACATTCCATGTAGAAATTCTTTGTGCAGTACAGTGACATTTGATGTGTGTGACCATTAAAAAAAATACTGCTATATTCTTTACTATTAGATTGAAATTGAAAGTTCTTTAACTTGCATGGGAATAAATAAAAGACCGACCTATTGAAGTTTATTTAGAATGCATTGACAAATATAGACTCAGGAAATCCCAGAGTCGAGTAGCCCTTACAAATTAAAACATTTAGAAATAGTCGGAATATTTATTGGTGCAAGTCGCAACTGTTATAGCCTCTTGCACCAAAAGTGAAAAAATGAGGTTTTAAAGACACTTAATAGTGTGAGCAATGAAAAGTCTTTATGGATACACCATGATTGTGTGTATGGCAGTGATTTATTTTGCGTTAGGTAATAAAACTAATCTTTCCACAATAAAACAGAATTTATTTTATTGTGGAAAATCCCAAACCTACTATATACCTACCTACCTGGGTAGGTTTCTGTGTAGGTAGTCGCCTTGTCATTAAGTTCAATGTACGTATTAAATATTTTGGGTAGGAGGTAGGTACTTATACATTTTCTGACAATGAAACCTTAGACTGCTCTGCTAATGGAAAAAGTTCATTAGGTACATTTTGTGACAGGAGTATTATTATGACTTACAGAAATCAATACCTAATATCACCCTAACATATTACACCAAGCATATTCGCTATTGTACAGTAAGTAAAATACAAACAAATGTGCTTTATCTCTGGAATCCTGAAGCCATAGTGTACACTGTACACTGACGTGCGAAAATAATTAGGGACAAACTAACTATATTTAACGCTACCGCTAATGTTATTGTGAACTGTACATATCTATGCAATTACTTAGACATACTGCATTGTAGGTACCTAGATACATATAGGTACATGAAAAGGGACAATGGGTATAAACAAGAGTAACTCAGTGAAGTTTGTTAGTATAGTGCATACTTTGTTCACCACAGAAAGGTTGGGGACAGCAAACAGCGAGTGTATAAGTTTGACAAAAATCCTAGGTATGTATTTTTCGCTCTGTTTACAAAGTATTTTCATCCACATTGAAAACAAAAGCGCATTGTGTGTTTACGACCTCCACCCATCGATGTGTACTATTTTCCCCACGACACGAATTCATTCCTCTCTGTACATAACAGCCAAAGTCTCCAAACAACGTGGGTTGAGCTTAAGCATCAGGACACAGACTGAGTGAGAACTGCTACTGAGACTGAGACTGTTATACAAACACTGTGCTGTTAGTTCTAAGCTTGTAAGTGTAAGTATGTACAAAAGAGCAGACTCTCCATGCCAGCCACACACATAGAATGCAATGTTCCCTACACTATACATCACAAAATTTCAATGCAAGTGAGCAGAACAAAATAGTGGCAGAAAAGGCGAAAGGAGAACTACTTTCAAGCTTTACGATGGAATGCAAATGTGACTTAAATGTCTCTGGTGCTCAAGTGCTAGAGCAAATGTACGTACACATTTCTCACATCACATTCTACAGCTTACAGAAAACACTGCAGCAAAAGAACAGGATCGTCGTGTCTGTATGCGAATTGGCATATGTTTTCTGCCTGCATTGCCCTGTACTGGTTTCACTTCGCCCTTTTTCCTTGTTTGTTTTGCGTATGCATATTATGTAGGTACATACTATACGTAGGTTCTACACTGAATACTGAGCGCACAAACATGAGTCTCTAATAAATAGTAAGAAAACTGCAGTTTGTCACTACACTCTATTCACTCTATATGCATATTTATCATTTATATAGTTGATAGTATGTAAGCAACAAACTATGCTGCATTTGTCTGCCTTTGCTTTAGTGGTATTAGTGTGTCTGTATGAGCTTTTGCCTTTTTGTCTGAAGATCAGCAAGTTTAATAAATACATACATAGAAAAATTCAGTTTAACTATAGCACTCAGTCAGTGGGTTGTAAATATAATGCAGATACTACATACGAAAGAACGAACGAAGTAAACATTTTACCTGCAGTGTATATACATACATACATATAAAGTACACGTTGTTGTAGGATACTTAATCAAAGGAAAAGTACATAAAGGTCTTTTGATTTGTTGGCTTGTCTGCAGGTAGATATATGTAGGTACCTAGCTAATATTAGAGCCATGAGGATATCAAAAACCCGTCTTGGGCTAAAGTGGAACTACCTTGCTCAAAATACTTAATGTCATTTTTATTAGTTCAATTTCGTACTACTCTCAAGCTTCCGGTGAGATACTACGATGGTTGTGTGTGTGTGGTTGCTCTCGAATATACAACTTTACTTTCACGTTTAGCTTTGTGTCTAGCTTTATATTATGTTATTTATCAAAGAAAATGCTAAACTGGGATTACAGCTCTTTTATCCTTAGAAATAGGTTACCCGTTATGTTTTTTTACTCTTATCATATAGAGTACTACATGTACATATTATGAGTGTGCGTCTCTTTCTCCCTGTCTCACTTTGTTTGTATGTATAGTACACGATATTGATATTATATTCTCTCAATTCTCATAATGGTTTGCTCTCCAAGGTAAAAAATGTGAATAATAAATAGAAAAGTAGAAATAAAAATAAGGTAGGAGAATGTGAATTACTTGAGCCCAGGCCAAAACACCTATTCAGGGAAAAGATTCATAAATATTAGTTCAGATTGCTCGGAGTATGCTCATGAGTTTAGTAAAAAGTGAAAAAGTATTATTTTTGTAGCGTACTGCCTGCTTGATTGGTTTTATTCATTTGTCCACGACAATCTCGAAAGGAAACTGCTGGCATAACTCCAATTGTAGCAATATTGCCTTTAGTTCCACATAAGTACGCTGTCGCAGAGCAGGCCGAGTCTGCAACTTGACTATCCATACAGAAGGTCTACAGATTGATACGTTGGAATGGAGTCTTGGATCAGAAAATGAATATAGCACACTAAACTATACACTTTTTGTTTTCTTATGCTGCCGTGACTTAATGTGCTTACACAGACAATAAAATGACAACCTTTGATAGCGCGACGTGAGGAAATTTTTCAAAATTCAGCTCTGCCTCTTCACCAAACGGAGATCCTTCGAGTTGTCCTTTGAGAATTCTTGCTGCCGTGACCGTTGGAACACTCATGCCATCACCCATGAAAAATAAAATGTTTTTGGCCTGTTTTTCGATTTTATTCACGGATATGAGTTTCTTTTTCAAAGCTGACTGTGCATGTTTGAGCCAATGGGCTGAATCTGAAATAGAAAAAGAAATCACACATCATGACAAATATGTACTGAGGACGCGTGCAGTAGTGTACTTTTAACGAGAATTCTACTCCCTACTACACGTACATATAGAAAGGTGTATTTATAAAGGCAGTACTAATGCAGGTAATGTGTAATTCACCTTCTGACTTAGTTGGTCCTGCACGCTCCTTTGCATTTGGTCTGAATGAATGCATCCAATCGTCAGAATCTGATGAAAGTGCATATATGCGTATGATATAGATACTATAAAGTAGATTAGAATAGCTGATACACATTGTAGTAGAGAATAGAGCTTTTCATATAATACGCTACAGATACTTAAGTACGTAAAACTATTATATTTAGGGTGTAAGTGAAGATACAGTGATTCAGATACACTAATACCAAGAAAGAATATAATAAAGGCTTAAAGCACAAATATCTACAATAGCCCTAGACTTAGAATGAACAGATTAAAAACAAAGGTACGTACCGTCAATTGTATTTAGATAATGCATTGACTTTGTCTGCACATGGCGAATGCAAACTTCACTAATTAGAACATGTACTAAAACGACACTATTGAGTATTGTGCGTAGTGATCCCACTGCGGGAGCAAAGTTTCTCAGCTTCATAGTGACAAATCTTTCAGTCAAACTGATTCATGGGTTTGACTCAGACCTTGAACTAGAGTAGTAAATGATTTTGAAAAACATTTGAAAGTTATTTTCCTGTGCGTCCTCTGTTCAACACTGATTAGATTCCCCAGAGAAATTCTTTTAGTACAACAACATGCATACTCCACCACACAACATATACATTTGACAACGCAAAAGAAGAAAATGCAATCAAATCACTCTCAGACAGACATTACCCGACCAGAGCAATCCTTATAGTGTCAATGCCAATCTCAAAAGTCTCACTTTTGCTACGCTCGCACTTGTACGATTATTCTTCTTTTCTATACCCCATATACACCACTAGACACTACACAATACAATACAAAATACAACTACCATGTAACACACTACTTTATAACTCACTATCTCTCTCAATACAATATACAATGCTCAACAAGAGATACACACGGGTCCATTCATATTCTCTTCATCAACCACTACTTCCACTATGTAAGTATATACCTAGTATTACTTATTATTAAAACAACCTTCCAAATACAAGCTCATATCATTATGTTACACCAACAGTACCTTAACTGTTACTTTACACTCATAATCCGCTTTCTACTACACAAACTACAGATACAAGATAATATATAGTAATAGCTACAAACTACTACATACATACATACATTACATGCATACATACCACTACGTACAATACTGCACTAACTCAATAAATCTGCACTCAGCAAAACAAACTCAACGTTTTAGTCTGTGTACCGTATGTTCACTTGACTTGCTTAAGAGAGTACTCTATACGAGCGTCAAATCAAATCAAGTCTGTTGTGAGCGTGTGTGTATGTGTGTGTGTCTCACAGCCAAGGAAGGAGTAAGTGGTTTGGTTTGCAATAAGAAACATGGTCTACTAGTCCTAGTCTGGTTAAATAGCTTAGTTAGCCAACCCAACCCAAGTTAAACGTTCAACCTAACTTAAACTCACACAATGTGATAGTAGCATAGCAGCATAACATTGTTGTATGTACAAAGTTAATAACAAGTAACAAAATGCCTTGTAAATATAAGGCAGTAGTATAGTATCAGCGTGTTTGTAGTTTGTAGCAGTAGCAGTTTGTTCTGATGGTGACGACGAGTGACGAGAGCGATAATAAAGAAAACCGCTACACATTTCCTTCCTACTAGCACACTTATTTTAAAACTGGTCTGGTCTTCCCTTCAACTTCGACTCAAATGCTTTTGCTTTATAATCATAATGAGTGTGAACATATACGTGTTGTTTAGCTTTGTTGGACAATTTCTGTTGTATGTACATTTATGTACTATGGTATAGCATAGGATGAAATATTGGAGTGTAATATACATAGTGTAAAATAGTAGAGATAGTAGCTTGTGTTGGTAGTGGTACTCTTCTCATTTTTTGCAATGTGTGCCAGATTTCTCCTATTGAGCTAGTAGCTTTAAGTATAAGTCACATCTTCACACACATACATTGCACTGCATGTACATATGACCAGATATTTTGTAGTGGTAGGTATAGAAGAGTTCAACAATAATAATATGTACATACGTTCTACGCGGTCATATCACGTTGTTGCTGCCTACACTCAACATAAAAGAATACTTTATAAACCTATTTTACCATTTTAAGAAGTATAGGTAAAGGTATAGGAATGAATTTTGTTGGAACAATAATATTTACGTGTGAAGGTGGTAGTAGTAGTAGTTTATGTTGTATGCAGTGCAAGTATTTGTACTTCAGGGTGAGTTTAGATTGACTGATGGGACCCTAGAAAGAACGTGCTTTGATTCAAGCATAAAAAACAAGACATGTACTTATTCCGTCAATTTTCATTATAATAAATTCTACTCTATGAGAAAGGGAAACCTGCTAGATGCATAGTTACACGTAGTACACCTACATACTCCACTGCAAATATTTCCATACTCATTTTTGCCCTTTAGTTGCAAAAGCTGCGAAAAGGTTTAATAGTAGTGTGTACAGGAAAGGTGGATAAATAAACTTGGTCTTTTTATGCCAGATACTATTCATTTTACAATAAATATGCACGCAGTGTCTTCCTTTTGACGTCTGGAGCAAGTCTTTGACTTCTTACAACCTAATTAAAGTTTCGATAAGAACAAAGCGTAGCCCTAACGCACCTTATCGTAAACCAAGTCCATATTCATGCAATTTACAATCGTTTTGTCTTTAGAACTTAATTTTGACTATGCACGTACGAGCACAAGTATCACACATTGTTAATCTGGTATATTATAGGTACACAGCTAAATGGTGTAGGTACTTAATTTGCTCATTACTTGTTCTTTTATGGTATGTACATTATTAAGTGAACACAAGCTTTCATTGTGTGTTAACAAACTATAAGAAAGTCTGTATACTTAAAGTGTTATTAATTTGCATGAAAGTACATTGTAAAATCATTAAGGAAATTTTACTGTTAAACGTAGGTTCATGTAGCATATTCCCACGATTTCTGATTCAATTCTACATGCTAACACTACAGATCCCAACTGGTGATGATGCTCTTTCTCTCATCTGTAGTGAATGCTCATATTTTATGCACAGTAAAGCTTCAGAAACAAAATGTAGCCATCATATTTAGACTTTAGACTATACTAATTAAAATTATAGACAACTATCTGTAAACTAGCAGTCTCTCTAAGCGATGTGGTCACTCCGTTTAATTTAGGCCACCGAAACTAATCATAAATGTTAATTTACCAATGAATAGTTCATTACATTTGTTTTTCAAGCAAGCAAATCAATTGTAATAAGATGCGGTATTCAGATTTTGTTAAATCAATTTTCTACCACAATTTGAGTAGCTATACCTACTATTGCTACTATTATATATAGCCTACCTATATATACATAATGAATAAACTGAAATTGCTTTCGTGAAAAGATTTCCAAAATTAATTACTGTTACCCTTGCTTTGAAAAGAATTGAAAATAATGATGATCTAGGTACTTTTCGTGGAAGTGTTCATCACTTAACCAAGAACTTAAGGTAAAAAGTGGAACAATGAAGTACCTAAACTCAAGTCTTTTGATCTGCTCATCGTAGTAATGTGAAAATTGTGTTTAATCGAAAAATATAAATACAATAAAAACTATGTATTGCTAACTACACTGTGCACTGTGAAAATACAAATATTGTCATTGTCATTGAGTTCCATGAACCACCATCAGACATCAGACAGGTTGAAATACATTTTAGAAGCTGTTAGTTGCGATAAGCGTTTTAGTCGATTGCTCTCTAACTGAAGGGGTATATCTGACAAAAAGGATTTCCTTCGGAATATTCCAATGAGTCTTTACTCCGTTTTTGTTTGATGCATATTTTCTGCAGTAAACTACATACTATTTAGCAGGAAAGTAAATAGTTACAGTTCATTTCAATTTCTTGTATTTGCATGCTTAGGGAGTAC
>JAQFYB010005171.1:0-14623 GCA_034694085.1 Pogonognathellus longicornis | reverse complement strand
ACCTTACCAGGTCATTAATAGACCTAGTGAGGTCTGTATATCACTCTTTTATTCTCCGAACACAATTTTAGACTAACCTACCTACCCTACTTATTAAAGTAAAACCTTTATACCAAAACTGGGTTTAGAAAAAATATGCATGAAAAAGCTTGTGTATGAGTTTCATAGGCTCGTTAGGCCCTGAAACAAAATCTAATATACCTAAAATTTCACAAACTACCTTTGGTTATTTATGGGTGACACACCTTACGTCAATAGATCAATTCCCAGCAGAGGAAAGCACCGTGAATAAAAATGAGCTCTGTTTTTAAACTATGAAAAATCAAAAATACATATGATGTATATAATTTCATGATGAGAAACGCACGTTCAGTTTGTCCAAACCTTTTCAACATCATGTTTACATACTTAACCTAATTAGCGAAATAAAGCGAAGTATTTCTATACTCAAAAAAGGACTGATTTTTATTATATTTCTAAAATGATTTAGTAAATAAAATATATCTCATTAAAAAATTACATTTAGTAGTATTTGATGTATTACCTACTAACATTCCTTCATTCATACACTATCAACTATACTTAATTAACACAGTTTCGGAAGTAGTTCGAGATATGTTTAAAAGAAAATAATTGCACAAATTTTACTACCATTAATGAAACTATTTGATTTAAGTTTGAAAACATAATAATGATGACATTAGTAAGAATAAATATATAACAGATTGTGGCAGATACAAAGTGGAATATGTATATAGGTATACTAATTTAATTAATTTAATTGTTGCATACCAATATAACTGGCTTTGATAAATCTTATAATTTTATGGTATATAAGTACTAATAAATTATGATTACGGGCAATACGGGTATTACGCCCGGCCCCAATGTACGGACGAATGAAGTAATTTAAAATTACGTGAGATTACAGAAACGTATGCAGATATTTTCATTACCTGAGAATGTTAAATAAGTATACAACACTAAATTTCGAAATCATCATTCAAAAATTAATATTACAGAAACTTTAGTGTTGAATTTTTCATACTCTTAAGCTACAGTACAGAGCACTTAAAATTGGCATCCTCAATCCTTATAGCCATTAACCTTTCTTTAAATTTTTACAGCAACAAGAAGAATTAAGCCCTTCATACACCAGAGGCTTAATGTATGTAGTTTTTGTAGAATTTATCTCTAAAATTTTAACTCTGTAATATTATTATGGCGTTATTCGCATTGTTGGTTAAACATTGACTCACAAATCTTATTAGTTTTAGCAAATATAGATTTCGCCCATACGTAGACATGGACTCACATAGGAAATAGTGTTAAATTATAATTTACAGAAGGAAAGAATAAAAAAGAGTACAGGTATAGCTATATAGATAATTACCTAAACTATATTCTACATGAAAATACTGAAATCCTACAAATTGAAAACACTTAAACTACAAGAATATTACTTAAATTCACACATTCAATCCAGCTGCTTTAAAAATGCCTTTTTGCTTGGCATATTCAAGCTGTTTCAAAACGGTTTCTTTTGGGTGTGGAAACAATTTTTCGAAACCTGGCATGATCTCTGATAACTTTTCACTAAAGCAATATATGATTTGACCCTTTTCAAGACCTAATTTAAATGTAGGACAACCACCAGTAAGAACATCGAGGTCTTCACCAACAGGAAACTTATCCTTGAACATGGACAACATAGAATTTTCTCCTTCGGATTGAACTTTCTCGGAAAATTCTTTGACTTCCACCACTTGCAAATCAAATCCGTATTCTGAAACAATGGCGGAAAATTCATTGCTTTTCATTGTATAGGGGTGAAGAACATTGTAAAGTCCATAGGACTTTTCGTCATTGAAAATGAGCTTGCAACTGATGTCGGTTGCAACATCAATAGGAATTGTATACCAACCTCCTTTCAAATTGGGCATTACACCTAACTGGCCAAAGGATATACAAGCAGCCATAAGCCAATTGGTGTCCAGAGTGAATAATCCCGTATGGCTGTTTCCAATTAAACTTGTGTATCTTAGAACAACACAAGGAATTCCTCTGTCGATGGCCTGACCGATTAATTTCTCACTAATGAATTTCGAAAGAGCGTAGCCTGATTTTACATTTATACCTTCACCATTGTTTTCCAACAATGGACATTCCTCCGCTAGGAAACCTTTCTCGTTAATTACGTTGGCAGCAGTAGACGAAGTTGGGTAAATGAAATGTTTAGTTTTAAATGTCGATGCGAATTCCAGCATACGAAGAGTTCCAAAAACATTTACTGAGCGAACGTCAAAAACTGATTTGGATTTTCTGTATTCTTCAACATGATTTACTTTAGCTGCGCAATGAATTACACAATCAATGGTTTTAGCCAATTCTTCGTATGTTTCCTTACTCAGAGCTAAGTTATCTTGAGTCACATTTCCCAAAAGAAATGTAACTCTGCTCATATTCGTCGATTTTAATAAATTGAATTTTTTCATATTTGAAAGTACTCTTTTCTTTGCAGTTTCGATGGTTTTACCACGAATCAAACACCAAACCTTTACAGTTGACCTTGTTTTGAGTATTTCGTGCAAAATGTGAACACCAACATGGCCGCTAGCACCGGTTATAAGAACATTTTGGATACGTGATGCACTCACGTAGTCACCTACTTGAGCAACATGAGCAGGAAGAATAGAATCTTCAATAATCATTTTATGAACTTCGTCTGAACTGACTTCTTGTAAGGGTTCCTCCGTGGCTGACAAATCAGCCTTTAGAGTTAACTCCGTCAAGAACTTACTCAAACCTCCTAATGTTGGGTAATCCAACAAAGATGTAGCATTGAGTGTGATATGTTTACCAAAAATTTGTTGAAGCTTGTTTCTCATTTCCACTGCCATGAGAGAATCCAATCCCATCTCGGAGAAAGTTTGATGCTCATCCAACACCTCGGATTCGGGTAATCTCAAAGTTTGTCTGATTATCGACTCAAGATGTTTCTTAATATAAATTACTCTTTCATCTTCGTTCAATTCTTTAATTTCGGCCCAGAAAGTTTCCGCTTCAGCAGAGGATTGCTGAGCAGACATACTGGGATTTTCCGTTACAAGTTCATCTAAATAGCTGCCGATGTGACTAAAACTGTCTTTAAATGTGCCAGCATCTAATTGTACTACTCCTATTTGTGTGAACGGGCGTGACATGATGAATTTGAGAGCCGCAATTCCCTGAGTCGGAGTGAACGGCTTAACCCCAAACATACCTTCATTGCCGTAAGCTGTATTCGTTGCAGCTCCGACTTCGGACCAAGCGCCCCAATTAATTGACTGGGCGGGTAAACCTACACTATGACGATAATGAGCCAGAGAATCTAAAAACATATTTGCTGCTGAATGATTACTTTGTCCCATTCCACCTATAATTCCGGACATAGAAGAGAACAATACGAAATGCTCTAATGGAATGTTCTTGGAAAGGTTGTGTAAGTTCCAGCCTCCTTTAACCTTCGCATTGAAAACTGTATTAAATTTTTCCCATGTTTGGTTTGCAATGATTCCATCGGATAAAGCTCCTGCAGAGTGCATTATTCCTCTCAAAGGGGGTAAATGCATATCAGGGTTTTTGATTGTTTCGAATAAGTTTTTGCATTGATTCCAATCTCCTACATCCACTTGCATCGTCATTATATTAGCACCTCGGGCATTTAAAGATTTTAAAACATCCAAAATAGTTTGTTTTGGTGGGGATCTACCGACAAGAACCACATGTTTTGCACCACAATTCACCATCCATTTTGCAACTTCAAAACCGATTCCTCCAAGTCCGCCAGTTACAATGTATGTACCTTGCTGGTTAAATAATAAATCTTTGGATATCATTCTTCCTGCGGACAACTGAATTTCAGGCATGGAAACAACAATTTTACCAATGTGGTGAGCTTTCAAAAAGTAATTTAGAGCTTCTTTAATTTGTGTTACGTCAAAACGTATGTACTCTAAGGGTTTAACAGAGCCGGCTTTGAAAATTTCGTCCATTCGATCAAACAGGCCTGTCATTTCTTCTCTTTGAACTCTTTCAAGATCAACAATTGTATATTGAACATCGGGTCGAAGAGCTTTGACTTCTTCGGGTTTCCAGATATTAACTTTGCCCATTTCAACAAATCGTGCATTCTGGTTGCAGGATTTTAAGGAAGTTTCCTTAAAGTTGGGACCCGTCAATGAATTTAAAACCATGTCTACACCTTTGCCACCCATGCATTTTTCTATCTCCGCCCCGTATGTTGTGTCTCGGGAGTGAAATACATTTTTAATTCCAATGGATCTTAAAAATGTACGCTTTCTTTTACTTCCTGCTGTAGCAATGACATTTGCTCCAATAAATCTAGCGAGTTGAATTGCAACCAACCCAACACCACCTGAGGCTACGTGGATCAAAATCGTTTCCCCAGCTTTTAATTTCGCAACATTAAATAAACAGTAATACGCTGTGAGGAAAACGGAGGGTAAAGTGGAGGCCTCTGCGTGTGTGAATTCAACAGGCTTTGATAGAACCAAGTCAGAAGGAACAATTACATGACTTGCGACCGCAGTAACATTAGAAATTCCGAATACTTCATCACCTACTCTGAACTTGGTCACATCTGGACCGATTTCGGTGACAATTCCAGAGAAATCCGTGCCCACAGCTTCAAACAATGTGTGGTACATGTCAGGTTTCAAAATGACAAGTATATCTCGGAAATTCAAAGCACAAGCTCTTACGGAAACTTCAACGAAATTTTTCTCCAGAACTGATTTCGGCATCGGTCTAAAAGTGACATCATTAATGGCCTTTGTTTTCGGAATTGTCAAAGTGTATCTATGTTGATTAGGCAAGGTCAAGGGAGCTTGTGGATTAGGGAGAGCGGTGATTCTCACAACGAATTTTCTCTTGTGTCTGAAAGCTATCAAAAGGTCCTCTTGCATGTCCCACAATTCTGAGAATATTTCTGCTGTGTCTACAGCAGGATCTGTGTTGTCAGGATCTAAGTCAATAGCTTTACCAAATGTATCCGGTCTCTCGTTTTTGGTTGTTTTCATTATACCCCATAAAGTTGCATTAGCTGGATTTCCAACACCTTGGTCACCGATGTAATGGATTCCTTTAGTGACGACGAAGAAATGTGGAAACATAACAGTTTTTGATGTCATGAAGTACTTGCATAAATTAAGTAGACCTAAACAAAAGTTTTCTTGTTGGGTATCAGTAGAGTAACCCCACATGTAAATTATGGATTGAATTTCTATTTGGCTAGTTATGAAATCTAATCTGGCAGAAATTTCATTCATATCAGTAAAACTGTCTTTTTGTACCACCAAAACTTTTTCGCCCACACTCTCCAACTTTGATTCAAGGAGTGAATGCACCTCCTCTTTATCGCAAAAAATAACCCAATGTTTTTGTTTTGTAGGTTG
Source organism: Pogonognathellus longicornis (assembly GCA_034694085.1). Lineage (NCBI taxonomy): Eukaryota > Metazoa > Arthropoda > Collembola > Entomobryomorpha > Tomoceridae > Pogonognathellus > Pogonognathellus longicornis. The sequence goes on along the minus strand of JAQFYB010005171.1, from coordinate 9,167 downwards.
TGATAGAGTGGAAATATCTTTAATAACGTGGCAGTCATTAGCATGTGAAACTAGACATGCAGTGTATTCGACTGGATCGGAAATGTTAATTGTAGATACGAATCCACAATCAGCGAGCAATTTCGCCCATTTTTCTTCATTAATAGTTGGATGAGATTGTCTTATATCAAAATCCTTAAATCTCCAATATCCGTCAAGTAGTCCGAAAATCAAATCAATGTGTCTCAAAGGCTGTAACATTTCTTGTAAAACAAATAATCCACCAGGAGCTAATAATTTTCGAACATTGGTAACAGATTGTCGTAAAATATCAGTTGCGTGCATAACATTAGCTGCTATTATTATATCGTAATGAAATGGAACAAACCCTTGACTTTTTGGATCTTTTTCGATATTTAATACTTTGTACTCTACTCCTGAAATATCCTTAAACTTTTTCTTCGCTGATTCCATGAAATGAGGGGATATATCAGTGAATGTGTAGCGGAATGGAATTCCTTCTTTTTGTAGATACATCATTGTATATTTAGATGTGGCACCACTACCAGCTCCCACCTCCAGAATTCTTACCATTGACCCTTTACAATTTTCCAATATTTTTTCTATGTATTTTCCTAAGCGAATATTTGCCAAATCAACTCCGATTCCATGAGTATAAACGCTGAATAGATCAATATCATTCTCCTCCGAAAACAATGCGGACACAGCAGTTTGTTTCCCCAACAGAACAGAAGGAAGACATTTTACACAGTGTTTTAAAACCGGAAATTCTGATATGGGTTCTTTTGCTGTCGCCAACATATTATTGAGGTCATCTTCCGCTTTGGCAACTTTAATAGGCATTTCTATATCTGTGGGGAATTTGGTTATAACTTCATATTCTGTAGTTCCATACTCTTCATTAATATTTGTCGACAAATAACCATCTTCACATAAAATTCCAAGCATTCTCTCAAACAATGATTCTTGTCCTGGTATCAAAATTAAATCGTTCATTAAAGATTTAGTTTCAAATCGATAGCCAACCTTTGGATTCCATCCTACCTTCCGTAAAGCTTCCAAGATGTAGACACAAACTAATTCGTTTGCAATTTGGAAGGATTTGGGAAGTATTTCATGTCTGGGCATTTGATCGGCCATTGTTTCTGTCAAAAATTTTAAAGTTTCTTCGATTGGAGTGATGGATTGAATATCAATTCTTCCCTGTAGTGGACCATCTCGTCCTCTCCATACTTCTTGGTACAATCCAGGAAGTTTATTTTTTTGCGAGTTGATCACATTTAAAAAGGAAGTTATTGTTGTTTTTACCAACCGTATCCCTTCCATGTAACACATAAGGTTATCAAACTCATCATACAATTTGACAATTCCAGTTACCGTTGGTCCTTCACTCCAGCATGCGTGAGCAGTGTAATAACTTGATTTCAAATTCGCTTCTCTCATCATTCTAAATCTTTCGACTCCTATTGGTAAATACAAATCTTTTTTGTCTTCTCCAATGCTGTATCCAAATGCTTGAATCATAGCATCTAAAACAATAGGATGGAATAAGTACTCGCTCATGTTTCCAGCATTACTGGGAATGGGAATTTCCGCAACAATTTCATTATTTCCTCTCCAAACTTTAGAAATACTTTGAAAATTTTCACCAAAGAAAATGCCGATTTCAGGTGCTTTCTTGTAAAACTCTTCGGTAGAGGACTCAATTGGGCAACGTGATTTAATTTCATTGATTTTTTCTGATAATATTTTCTCGCCGGAGTATATACTTTGTACAAATTTTGCACTGGCATAGCATTTCCAGCCCTTCTCATCGTTGTATCCATTAATGCTTCTGAAATTGTACAATTTGATGTTCATGATATCGGGATTTTCTACATCGACCGAGCTCACAATTTGTATTTTGTACTGCTTTCCAGTTTCCATTTCAAAAGGAGCTTCTACGGCAAAACTATCTAAAATAATTTCACGAAATTTGTCTTCGCAATTTGGAATGCATTGTTTCGCAGCGGCTAAAATTACTTCGAGAAATCCTGCACCTGGAAGAACGATAACATTTGCAACTTGATGATCTTGCACGTAAGACAAATTCTTTAAATCCCAACAGTGTTGGAAAATGTTATCGTTAATACCCGCCAGGGGAATTCTGCTACCCAGCAAAGGGTGAATATACTTTCTATTGAATGTTAATCCGTCAGAATCACCACTGGACTCGACCCAGTATTTTTGCCGTTGGAAAGCGTAAGTGGGTAATTCAAGTTTATTTCTCTTGAATGAGACATCTAAGCTTCTCCAATTGATATCAAAGCCTCTGTAATACAATTTTGCAAGACTGTTTAGCATTGTACGCCATTCCTCCTCGTTCCTTCTAATGGATGGCAACCACAAAGAATTTTGCACGCAATTTGGTGACAAATTAGCCATACTTAAAGCTAAAAGAACCGGATGAGCTCCAATTTCAATAAAAATGTTACAACCGTGATCTTCTAAAGATTTGATGCCCGAGGCAAAGTTCACTCTTTCTCTGGCATGATTTTGCCAATACTTTGAATTAATTTCTTTCACAGAAGATTGTACAAGTTGTCCTGTAGATCCCGAAACGTAGTTACATGTTGCAGCTTTGTACTTAACTTGAGCCGCAACTAATCCAAAGGCATGCATCATTTCTTCCATATCCCTGGAATGAAAAGCGTGCGATGCTGCTAAACCCTGAGTCTTAATTTCTTTTCCTTTACAGAACTCTACAAACTTTTCCAGTGTCCCTTTCTTTCCAGCAACGACAATTTCATCGTCAGAGTTGACAGCAGCGATATCAATCCATTCTCCTGCGTTGCTAAGCTCATAAGATGCAATAAGCTTTTCTATTGAATCCGTATGCACTCTAACAGCTAACATGCCTCCAGGTGGCAAGTGGTAGATAAGCTGACTTCTTTCATACACAAGGGAAATAGCATCTTCCAATGAAATGATTCCTGCAGCCGTTGCTGCTGCGAATTCTCCTACACTGTGCCCAAGTACATAGTCCGGTTTTAGACCTAAACTCTCCCAAACTTTCAGCAAACTGTATTCAACACAAAATATTGCAGACTGGCTATAAACAGTTTGGTTCAAAGAAGGACTTCCATGACCACCACGATCGTTCAATTCCTTTTCTGATAACTGACTCCACAAAGCCTCTTTCAAAGAAATATCATTGTTGTTCTCAAGGAGAACTGCACACTCATTGAAAGCGTGACGAAACACGGAATTGGTTTCGTAGAGATTTTTTGCCATTCCTGGGTACTGAGACCCTTGACCTGTAAACAGGAAACCTATAACTGGCTTCTCATTGTTTACATTTGCTGTATATGTTTGTTTACTAAGAAGTGTTTTTATTTCTTCAGTATCTTTTCCTACTATGGCCATTCTATGTTTAAAATGAGCTCGCCCTGTATTCGCAGTGAATGCAACATCTGCCACGTTAACTTCTGGGTTTTGATCAAAGAATTTAACGTATTTGTCAGCCAAATCTTTTAAAGCTGTTTCATTTTTGGCAGAAAGTGTCAGAATATTATGTTGCCTGTCAACCTTCGTGTCAGAAATTTTTGACTTGTTAATCATTGGGGGTTCCTCAAGAATTACGTGAACATTGGTTCCGCTGATCCCGAATGAACTAATACCAGCTAAGCGCCGTTTCGTTGCAGTTTTAGGCCAATTTATTGCATTCACTGGGATGACTGCAGGAACAGACTCCAAGTTTATATTTGGATTCAATGTTTGGAAATTGATATGTGGAGGGATTGTCTCATGTCTCATGGACATTACAACCTTTATAAGACCAGCTAGACCTGCAGCTGATTCAGTGTGTCCAATATTTGTTTTCACAGAGCCCACAACAAGTGGTTGCTCTCTTTGACCAGAATACCCTGAAGCAATTGCAGCGAACTCAATTGGGTCACCTATAGGTGTCCCTGTTCCATGAGCCTCAACGTAATCTACATCTGTGGGCTTAATGTTAGCGTCTTTAATTGCTTCCTTTATAGCCAACTCTTGGCAATGTTTGCTAGGAGTTCCAAAACTAGAAGTTGTTCCTTCATTGCTAACACCGGAACCCCGAATTATTCCCATGATTCTATCACCATCTTTGATGGCATCCGAATACCTTTTTAAAATTACAACACCAACTCCTTCTGCTCTTGCGAAACCATCACCTTTCTCATCAAATGTTTTACAATGTCCGTCTTTGGCTAAAATCACGACCTCACTGTAAGGGAATTTTGCTACAAGCAAATTAACTCCTCCTGCAATTGCAAGATTTGTTTCTCCACGTCTTAAGCTTTTGCATGCCAAATGGAGACTGACCATAGAAGACGAGCACCCTGACTCTGTTACAATATTTGCACCATTTAATCCTAAAAAGTACGACACTCTTGCAGAAGTTGCACTAAAGGCATTTCCAAGAATTACATGATGGAAATCTTTTCCATTGGGTTTTTCGGTGACAACTCTCTCATAGTCGTGTGTCCAAACTCCTGTGTAAACAGCAGTGTTTGTTCCTTTCAGTTCTTTCGGATTGATTGCAGCATTCTCAAGAGCTTCCCAGGCCACTTCCACCAAGAGTCGTTGCTGAGGATCCATAAAAGCTGCCTCTCTCGGACTGATGCCAAAAAACTTAGCGTCGAACTCGTCAATAGGACATTTTAGGTAGCCTGCTAAAATTGATGTGAGCATTGGATCTTGAAGTTCAGCCTCATTGAGACGCTCAATGGGCATTGCTGTTATTCCATCCCCTCCCGCTTTAAGCAATTCCCAGTACTCTTCAATGCTGTTTGCTCCTGGAAACCGACAACTGTGTCCAATTATAGCAATTGAATCCTTTAAAGAGTCATGAGTTTCCTTTGAAATGTCATCTGCACTTGGGACTTCCACTGGAATTTTTGTTGGTATTCCAAAGATTTCGCCCTTAATTCCACACAAATTAGAAATGAAATATTAAGTGTACTACATCCACACATATTATTACTATATACCTACACCCACACATACAGCTATAACTTTCATTATGAATCACATATTGTTCTACTACTAGTTGTTCATTGAAATTACCATTTCAGGCAAAAGTGTGGGTGCAATCTCGCTCCAAAATGTCTCCGCCCATAATTTACAAAATGGTTCCTAGAATTTTCATAAGATAAACATGTGAGTTATACATGCATGATACTAAAATTAGTGCTACGGTAATATGTACTCTCTGTGTATGTATATATATGTATATGGGCAAAATGAAACTTACAGCACTTTCTGGCAAACTCGTGTACCAGTTGTCTTTGTCATTTATATGATGCCATGGCTTTGCTTCTAGGAACCTCACAATTCTCACTGCATCTGGTATTCTACAAAAAATAAGTTATTACTGATTTTTGAACTGTGCCGACTGGTTATTTTACACTCCTAGTATATCAGAGAATTAACTAACAATTCTTACTTTTCAAAATTAGATTCTGATAGAATGTTTATAAATATATCCGAAGAAATGCGATGGGTTTTGCTTTGGTTTTTCCAGTCACTAAAATATTCGTTAATATATTCCGTTCCTGAAAGATACAACCAATCATAATTATTATCATCATAGAGTTTGTAAATTAAATACCTACATAAATGATTGTTAAAGTCACATACTAATAGAATTGCATGTAACCTAAAAAAATGTAAATGAATATTTTTAATGCAATGAAGTACCATTTATGCATCTGGAGCTGTCCAATAACTTGGAGATATTTTTGTATTCTTTGTACGATGGTTCCAAGACAAAAAAGGATGTGTCAAACTTTCCTGGATTATTGGCATTTGCTATAGCTGTTATTTGAGGACAATCAAAAAGCTCATCCAGGTTGTCCAGCAACATCATATCGGAATTTATAAAAATGCATTTTGAATATGCAGTCAGACTCCAGCAAAACAATTTTGCATAGTCAAGACTTGACAATCCTTCAGATCCATCTAGTTCTGCATTGATGTTCACAACCACATCAAACTCTTCGGCCAAAGCATCCCTGTTATAACATTATCAGACATTATACATAAAGTAATTAAGATTATTCCATTTCAGTCAACTTTGCATTTCCTTCTACATAAAAATTCACTTCAGTTCAGATGTTTGGATATTTGGATTGCATACTTGTTTTTATCTCAAAAGCTAAAAAACAATTGTTGAAAAAACATGATATAGGTTGCCATTTTTTGTGTAACATGCACAGGAAGTCATGGGTATATAGACATCACATCAACATAAAAGGGAATTGCGCATTGCAGAGGCAATAATTAAAAAAGTAAATGTACTAAAAACATATTCTAGGTATATAGTTGAAAAACTAGTGTGTATAAGTACCTCCTCCATCCTCCAATATTCTGATTTAATGTTTTCTTGTTAACAAAAAGTCTCGTTTGGCAAAGAAAATTATTAAAAAGTAAACGTAATGTTGTGTTACTAGCATTTCATGGCTGAAAGCAGATTAAAACGAAATTCACCTACATGAAAGAGCATTCAACTGCGCTGTAAATGATACATGTACGATTGGAAGTAAACAGATTTATTTTACTACAACAACTATAGAAAAACTTTACTTACACAACACATTCAGATACATGATGCGTGGTCAGTACTAGCAGCTGGGCCTTGGTTATACTGCGTCTCAAGGATTTTGCTAGAACTAGAGCTTGCAGTGAAGACTCGTCATCTAAGGCCGCAGTTATCCATCCATACAGTTTTTCTAGATACCAAATTGCAAAATCATTAAGTACCTACATTCATACTCTCTTAACACTTTCATAGCCACAGATTGGATTGGATACACATGGGATTACTTACTTATTCATATGTGGGGTTATTGTGACTTAGCTGACTAATTATAGTACACTTACATTTAGTGTTACAGTGTTAGTTTGCTTAAAATATTAAATTTGATAACTACACCACAACCAACAATAATATAATTATATATGTTCTAATAGTAGTGGCTAGGTCAGCATAATATTAGCTAATGCAATACACACATTCACGCACGCACCTATGATTATGTTAGTTATGACTATGATTATGACTAATACATGAAATCTCCTAGTCACACTAATAATGGAGGCCTGAGTTTGCTGAGTCAATGACTCTGTACCATTTTACCAATGGTCTTTAATAAATTGAGCTGTAATAATAGCTCCAATATCTTGATTAGCAATCTATTACATTGCAAATTATATTATTATTACTATTATTATTATTACACATTCCTATAAGGAATTATGCCTTTGATTCCATGATTTATGTTCATGAAAGCAATCATTATGGATGTGTATGCAACTCTTACACATTATCGAGATAAAATTAAACATTGTTGATTCATATACACCTACCTATGTTCTAATCTTTGATCCTGTTTATTAACAACACGCTTAGGCCAAAAATTTTAAACTTATTTTAAAAAATCTGTGAACTAAACTAGGTTTATTCAATCGTTAGATGATACCTAATAGCTTTTTACATTGTACCTATTGTTAACCTATTGTATATTGTTAATCAAGTGTTGTATGTATAAGCATCTTCAAATAACCAACCTAATTAGATGAATACCTAAACGAAACATATTATCACATTTACCTGTGTTACATAGGCGTAACCAGGATGTGGTTTCGGGGGGAAGCTCAAAACATGAGATATATATATATATATATATATATATGCTAATTTTTGCACGAAGCGCGAAAAATTTGATCAAATTTGGGCAAAAATGAACATAAAATACATAAAAATTCACGCCTAGCTCGAAAAATTTTGCAATTTCTGGTACTTTTTTCCAAATTTCGGGGGGGGGGGGACAATTGCCCCCCCCTGGCTACGGCAGTGATGTGTTGTTAATTTACTAAAAAATTATGACAGTTTTGCTCCTGCAAACACCCTTTATTTAGCTGTGAAGTCATAAACTGCATATTAACCATATATGGTAGGAATAGAATTGTGCACCGCAAATACATGCTCCTAATTCTGTGACATTAACATTGCAGTTGTATGAAATATGTTTACACATTTTAAAACAAGAATTGACAGTTAGGGCAGTGATTTATGAAAAGGTCCTGTTATTCTGTATGTTATAAATAACCTCAGTTTTCCCAATAATCTCATTTGAATTTAATATTGTATTAAATTTCAGTTAGCAAAACCTAATCCATTGACCTCAAAAATAAATAATTTTTCATGTTTTTACTATCCCTTTCATGCAGTATGTCGATGTGGGGAATTGAACTAGGTAGGTTGTAATAATTTTGATTTAGGTAGGTTTGAATTAAATTTTATTGTGCACTGGCAATTTTCTTTACATACGTATACAAGAATTACTCCTTTGTGGTTTACGGCTTAGTTATCTCGTGTATATTCAGTTTTACAAATTACATGGGGGTGGAGGTTTGATACGTAAGACCCGTTACTAGATCCGTCAATACTGACCATTCAATTTTTATGTTAATTATGTTTGTAGCACAAATTACAAAATAACTATCGATTTATTAAATACAGAATTTTCAATATTTGCCATTGAAAATATTCGCATATACAGTGAGACCCATTAATTAACTAAAATGACTTTTAAAATACTCCTACTCCCCAAATGGGGAGGGGGTGTATAAGATATGTATATGAAATGATGCACTAACTGATTCTCTATCAGAAAAAAATTAAATTAATGTTGCAGCACTTATGGTTTTTGAGATATTGCTGTTTAAAAAATTCAGGTGTAGCTCAAAAGTTGAACCACACAATAGTTGTATCGGTTGTGGCTTGTGTCTCATCTATCCTAAGGTTGGGGCTATTTTTCCCGAGGAACGTGACAGGGGCATGCTACTGCAAAACAGGTCCCCTGATTTGACCCCCTGCGACTTTTGGTTGCGGGGGCATTAAAAGCAAAGTCGATGGTCGAAAATCAAAATCTCTCCAGGAACGAAAGACTGCCATTGCCATCATAGAAGAGTTTAATAACATACCACTGTCTCATTGAAAAAATGCCTGTAGGTCAATTATTCCTCGATACAAGCTCTGCATGGAAAAGGGAGTAGCGCAAATAAAATCGAGTCACAAACATTAATTCTAATAATCAATATTTCATTGCTCTTTACACGTTCATTACCTTGTACAGAAATCATTT
>JAQFYB010005170.1:0-14625 GCA_034694085.1 Pogonognathellus longicornis | reverse complement strand
TTAGGAGCGGGTATCGGATATGAAATTCTCATTTCTTTCGGAGGCATCAGTCCTTTGGCCAACATCATTCGTCTCATACCGCCAGTTATCACATTTACTAAAATGCTCATTACACTAACATTGTGCGTTGATTTAATTTCCCTAAAAATTCCCTTGTGAATCGGTTCTGCCACCCACATCTCAAATTTAATGGGAAATGATTGTCCTCTTTTATGCCAATCATGTGTATTAAGAAGGCGAGAGTAATTGTAGAAACAAATGAACATCCATTTGAATAGTATGGTGACAATTGATATCAGCGCACAAAATAAGTTTACAACTTTTGCATACTGATATTTCGTTGTACGCTTGTCAACTTGTGGAAAATTTATTTTCTCCCCAGCTAAATTCGCGTAAAATACGTTAACAGCACCAAATCCATCGGTTAGAGTGTGTTGAAACTTTAGAATTACGGCAGTACACTCCGGATCATTTTCGAAATTGTTATGACGATAATTGTTGACCACCGTGAATTCCCAAAGCGGATTATTTTTTTTAAAATGAGTGGTGTGGATTTTTTTTCGAATTTCCAATAATTTCAGTTTGTCCACATTTGAGTTCCCAGACTCCTCATGCAAATGAATGTAATTGTTGGAGTCAAAATTCCTAATTCGTTTTCGGAAAGTATATCCTCCAAAATATTCAAAACAATCTCGCAATTCTGGGTATTGTAACTCTCCGTTTGAATTTAATTGGTTGCATACCTTCTTCCAATTTTTTTTAAGAACTTCAACAGAAATATTTCCATCTAAAATGGTTTGGAATGTTATATAAAAATGTATGGAATTGTATTCTTCGCCCATCGACATCAAACTGTTCAAGTTTTTCAGAATTGTAAAATTCGGCTTCATGATTCTTGCAACGATAATTACCAAACGTCTGTAGATAAAAAACAACAGCCACAACACTAGCAGTAATATGAAAACCATAACCATAACTACAGGAGTCAATATTACCGACAATATTGTTGCCACAAGTTTAAAGAATAAACGCTTAAAAAGAGGCGCTTTTGATTTAATTTTCATTTTTGATTAGTATTGAAATAATAGAGCCGCAATTATCGTTGACTGTGATAACAACGTTAGCAAAATATTTTAAAGATGATATATTAAAGTCTTTGGGGTTTCTGAATTGTGAGTCAATGTCAAATACAAGAATATATTATATATAAAATATTGTGGAAATGAAATTGAATTTTTAATGCCCTTAAATAAAATTAGAAATGCCACTTGAGAAGATAAACGCAATAATTTTTTGCTACCTTTATGCGTGTTCGAATGAATATATAGATTAGCTATATATACCTTAGTGCAACATTGTAACATATTATGTGTTAGCATACCAAGTTGTCCATATCCTTTATTAATTATTGTGCAAAACAAATATTTTCCTTAACCGTTTTCATGCAAATATATTTTTATTCCCTCATAAATGAATTAATCACAACAACCAAAGCCAAATTTGCAACAAATTTTGTAACGAAAATTTCATAACCATTTTATTTCTCGTTTAGTGTATCCTCAAATTATTGCTATATTATAAAGTAAATTGAAATATTTCATCAACCATGAAGCAGTTATTGAATAAATTGCAAGCGAAAATAAATGAAATATTTAGTGCACGTGTCGCGTGCAGGGATTTCTAACGGCAAATATCATTTCAAAGGAATGTTCAGAAAATATGTAACTTTTCTGTTAGGTAGGTTACAAAATTAAATAATAGTGGTTAGTTAATACTTGTAAATATCAACAACAAGTCTGTATCTAGCAGCACGGTACTAAGGCGCATACCTCTTTCCTGAATCCCCAAAAAAGAGGTTATTTTACCAAAAATACCTCTAAATTACAAAATATTCGGCGGTGCTCACGAATATTATACTATCTAGGTAGAATTTTCCTAACTTCTTTCCAGCTACGCGGGATAATTTTCATGAACAATAACATTTGGATATTGCTACACCACGAAATAAAACATGGTGATGGCCGTATAAATCAATGATCATGATCGATTTTACAAAAATTTTAAAACGTGTTCCAGTAAATTGCCCCGCATATAACGATTACAAAATGTAAACAAGGTCCGAAACTCTTATATTATCTATATCAAATCTTACCGTGTTTGATAATTATACCATTTCACAAACGAAATGTGAAAACGTACTGGCTTTATTTACATGCATTCAGTTGATTTGACCCGTTTCTAAGTTGTATAACTTTTAAAATAAATTATTTTGTTGAACACGATAATCAATGAAAGAGGTGATAGATGAAATACTCAGAATACGAATGCAAAGTTACATTGTGACTAATTAGCTTAAAACTTATATGCCGCATTGTGACGATAGCACTTTCATTTTGGTGAGTGTTTCACAATTTATTAGTGTAGTGAATATTGTGACGATACTAATTTTTTTAATGCTTTTTCAACTGTGTCGGTTGAAATATGTTATTTACTAGGTGAATTTTAGCTCGCGCTGCGCGCGAGTAAGAGCGTGCATGTTGACTATAATTTTAGGTCAGCTAGGAAGGCTTTTGGTGGGGTGTTTTGCGCTGAATTGGCAGAAAGCAATCAAATGGATTGAATGAGACAATGAAAATTACAGCTTCACTTAATTTATTTCATAGAATAACTAAACAATGATATTAGATGAGATGTTTGAATGTTGTATTGTAGTTGTATGAGTTTTACTGTCTTTGTGAAATGACAATGTGACAGTGAGGGATTCGGTCATGTAGCTTCTCTTAATCTTCATCCTCGTCTGCGATGAACATTCATTCAGATTGGGTGGAGGAATTCTTGAGGTTGAAGGTTGAGCAAAAGGAGGAGCCACTACTGGGGATGAGTTTGATGGAGGAAGGTTTGGGGTTGAAGCATTCTCTACCACTGCAGCAGTTTCAAGTAATACCCCTTCCTCCAATCCTTCTTCCTTAAATGACAGTAATGGTAGGAATCTGCAAATATTAATGCTGCATTTATATGCACCTATGATATGTATCACAATAACGGCCTTATAGAGCTCAATGCATTTGAGCATCAATCCAATGAAATTTTGTCTAGCAGTACCAATAAATTAAATACGATGACAAATGTCGAAATAAATAATTTTTGTAACCTTGTAATAACAAAACTAATTGTTGGTATTACTTACTCACCATACTAAATACTGACCATCAATTTCTTTGAGATAATGATGCAATATTATAATTCTGCCGTAATGTTAAAATGTAGAAATAAGCAAAATAAAATATTTACTATGGTTGAAATTAGTAGCAATAATAAAATATTACCTTTCTAAGTGCAATTGGCTAGCGTTTCCTGCTCTGTAAAATCAATTATGAAGTAAAGAAAATCGTGAATGAATTATATACCCACCAATTGGACGACAAAATACATTTCTTTCAACTGCAATCACGATCTATCTGCAATATATTTTAATTTAATTTAAAACTTTGATAAAATTTAATTAGGATAATGATCTATTTGGCATAATAATAATTTATAGTATTTAAGTATATACTTATTATTACAGCTTAATTAAACATCCATTTGTTGGTTTAATATAGTATTGCTCAGAGGCGTAGCCATGGTTTGGTTTGGGGGGGGGGGGCAAAATCAAAACATGAGGTATACACGTACGAAAATGTTGAGCAAATTTAGGAAAAAATGAACATAAAATACATAAAATACACTTTGGAGGCAAAAAACCTATTTCTTTCGGATTTTGCGGGGATTGCAATTTTGCCCAACTAGCTACGCCAGTGTAATTGCTATATCTGATCAGTTAATAGAATATTGTCTTCAATGTCCATTGTCCATTGTCAAGCACCGCCTTCAAGGTACAAATACAAGTGATCACCTTTGGCCTTTCACTTCCAAATTTGTCATTTTTTGGATTAAATATTATCGCAAAAAAAACCATGGTGAACCACGACAAATATACATAGTATTCTGACCATAATGATAAGTATACAAAACACAGCAAGCCCACAGGAACGTAAGTATAGAAAAGCCAGCAAGCCCACGTGCACTTAAGTTTAAAAACGCAGCAAGTCCACATGCAAGTCAGCATGGTACAATATAATCTGTCCCTTCTTATCTTTACCTGAAATCTTTTTCTGATTTTCCCTCGGGCTGATGATATGCCTCGAGCTAATTTCTGTCCTGGCAATTACTAAATTGTAATTGCCGTTGTTATATTTTTGTCGAAATTTCATTAGCTTGGTTGGTGCTCCGGAGTCTTAGCTTCAAGCAAAGATTTTATTGGGGTTGATACATTGAGTGGTTCGTGAGATTTTAACACACACAGATTAGTCCTTTTTTAGGCTATTTTACATGTGTTTTTTTCAAACATCATGAGAATCTTATTATATAAGATTAGACTTAGCCCACTCATTAACTAATGACATACATATAAATATATTATTGTGTTATATATACGTAGAAGACGAAACTTACGATGATACTGACTTAAATATGTTATACAATAGAATAATGTACACTATGAGTTCCAGCAGCGGATCTAGGATTTTTAGCAGGGAGGGGTGTGCAAGTTTTCAAATGAGTTATCGGGTCGAACATTTGTCAAGTTTTTCATGCAAGTGTATATAAAGAAATCAATTCGACACCGGAAAAAATGCAAAAATAATATGTACTAAATGTGAGAATACTTTGGACCAAAATCAACACAAAATGCATTACTATATCGTGCGGCGCTGTTGTTTCTCAAGATATTTTTTAGTCAACTAGTTTCCAATATGAAACAGTTTTTGTTTTATATTTCATTTCAGAAGGTAGTATGATTTTTTTGTTTAAGTTTGCATTGCTTATATATATACAAACACCCAACGAAATGAACATTACTAAAACCTGCAGTTATATCCTAAGGCGATTTCTTATTATCTCTTCACGAGCTCTGCTATCGGCCGAGTAAAAGTGTGAAATCGCCTTAGGATATAAACTATAGCTTTTAGTAAGTTTATTTTGGAGCCCTGTATACAAATAGGCAACGGCACTATTTACAAATAATGAGCTTTCGGCAAGGATATCAGTACTGCGCTGCTGCCAAAATTAGAAATTATGCATGTGGCTGCAAGTAGCGTGCTTGTTGTTTTGGAAGAATGCAGTGATAATATATGGCTGCTGATGTGTCAAAGGTTCTAGGCCACGATCGGCATTAGTAACTATGAGAAGTGTACGCTTGCGCGGGTATATATAGATGGATACATTAAGCAAAATCATGCATTATTTATTACTGTTTTCCAGAGACGAAATTTAAGTTTTGTGCTATGATAAATTCACCTTAAGTAATATTACGTCGATTATATTTTTCATAACCGTTGCGTGTATTCAAAGAAAATGCCTATATACATAAGAAGCACAGACTTTAGTTAAGTTTTGGTTAGAAATGAACTTAGGCCTCAGTCAATGAGAGATTGCAAAAAGAACATTCCACCTATCACTGCTAAGGAAAAGAAAGCCGGCGCCCAATCAAAACGCACGTAAAGAAAATATCTCTAACCGTCACGTATTATTTGTCTGCGCTTCTTATATGTATATAGGCATATTCTTTGGCGTGTATTCAGAGGAAATATTTTGCACTTGAATAGAAATGTTTAATGAAAAATTTTGGTAGTGTATTATCAACTAATGGCAATATTGGTAATGACAGAGTATCGTTTATTTTTAACGTATTATGGTAGAACGGATCAATATCGTCCATCTTGGGCAGTACCGTAACGATGGGGGGGGGGGAGTGAGGAACGTCCTCACGGCCGGGATCGCCATGATGACTGGACTATTTCATTGTAACAATAGTCACAGTATTATTATCACTTATGGGCAAACTCATTAGTTAAATATAATATCTTATGGATTAATAGGTTTCTTCCAAAATCCATCCTCCAAAAACGCGCGATTTTGTTGCACTTTATTTTGACTTATATTTTATTAGTCGGGTTGGCATTTGACCTCACATGAATTTATTTCCGATCTTGAATCCAAGATTGACTAATGGGTACCTTAATACAGACTGCAATCAGTGATTTGAGAAACACCATAGATTTAAGCCGGTGTTTTCTGTATTTAGTCTGCAGGGATTCATCAGTAAAGTAACCACAGCCGCTCACTGTTCCTCACGGCCGGGACAGGCTTGTTACGGCAGTGATCTTGGGTGTACTATGCTAGAGTGCATAAGGTTGTCTTTGAGTTGTATTATGGTAACATTGACCTAAATGACTTATTTTTGGTACAG
The DNA here is from genome assembly GCA_034694085.1 of Pogonognathellus longicornis. Classification (NCBI taxonomy): domain Eukaryota; kingdom Metazoa; phylum Arthropoda; class Collembola; order Entomobryomorpha; family Tomoceridae; genus Pogonognathellus; species Pogonognathellus longicornis. The sequence goes on along the minus strand of JAQFYB010005170.1, from coordinate 8,336 downwards.
TTTATTAAAATCGGTCGAAAATAGGATAATTAATATTGATGTTGAGGGTTATGGACGTACCAAGTTGCCCAATCCCCTCACCTCATAATATTGATGGAGTGGACAATGACGGGAACGGAGCTACCAGCGTTGAAAGAGTGTAGCTTAGATGTAACCTAGACTTACCTACAAATAAGATTATTTTGACTTAACTTTCCCTTCATTTCATACATTCAATTCATTCGTTCTCTCTGTTATCTTCTACCTATACCTTACAATACCTATCTAGCTTAAGTCGTGTCACTGGACAGTTGACACATATACTGTACATTAAATTAATAAAGTGTCAAGCAAGTCTTTACTCTCTCTCAGTAACTCCGAGTCAGTTGTTGACTAACGTTCTCTCTCCGAATCCTGTTGTTGGATTATACTACGTGTCCGTTTGTTGGACTTAATTCTCCGTGTCCTTTTGTGGGCTAAATTCTTTTCTACGGATCTTCCGGTAAGATCACCTTTGATTTATAGTTCATGCTCTTCGTAGGCTAAGTTAGTTCTATGAAATGTTCTTCTTATATGAAATCGGTTTCGGATTTCATAATTCGGGTAAAATTGGATGTAACGATTCTAACTAAATTCTAAAATAAAAGTTACTCATTTTTACACCCTATCCGCTCGAATCCGTTCACACTCCATCATTCCTATATTTACCAACTCACATAAATTCAACTCTATGTATAACTCGTCTCTACTCTACTGTCAGTTTACTTTTAATTCATCCCCAGGGCTAGCCCGAGATCTGACATTTATATTTCAGGAACACAAATTTCGAGTTATACAGGGTATCCCAATCCTGCCTTTCTATTTTTAATACATCGGCAGTCATTTTGCTTTGTTTTGCCTATGTAATTGTATTATGTGCCACTCCGAGGCCAGCGAGCTTATTATTTCTTATTTATCTACTAAATTCTTATTTCATGAGCTCATTGGCTTTGCCAAAACAAGGCAAAAAGACTACCCTTGTATTAAAAATCGAAACCCAGGAGTGGGACACACGGTAATACACAAGGTGATCGACATTCAAATTTGTGTGTACTGCAGTAGTCGCAGTTCAATCCAATTCAATAGGAAACTCCTAATCATAATTAAACGAGAAATTGTGGCATTCTACAAGAATGTCCGCAGCTGTGTTATGCTATGCCCAAGGAGTTATACACATACAACTCATACCATATTATAGCCTACAAGTTCCGATTATTAGGGAGTGTGCATATATGACGTCTGCAATTTCGGACCGTTTTTAGACCCCCCTTCCCCCTTTGTCTGAAAAGTCATGAAATCATAGACCCCCCTACACAGACGTCATACAATAAATTCAACTTCCCCTTATCTATGAGTACAATTCCATATCTGTATTTCTGTGCCGGCCTTAGAGTTCTCTGTTTACTTTTCTTATCTACTTTTGATCTAACGAGTGTGAGATAGGGAAAACGTACTTGATACATGTATTTGTATTACAGTAATACAAACACATGGAACAAGCACGTTTTCCCTATCTTACACTGGTTAGATCAAAACTAGAGATAAGAAAAGTAAATAGAGAACTCTTAGGCCGGTACAGCAATACATCAATTTAATATCATTTTATTGTGCATACAGTCAACCACTGAATAGAAAAAACTGAATAAAATTAACAATATCAAATATCTAACTCTTCAAATAGCAAAGATGACCATTGAGTTAGATCCTCAATAATCGGTAGACTTTCGTCAAAAACCTTTAGCGATTTTTTAACCTTTGAAGCCAAGATAACGTCTTTTTGGGAATTACGCCTTCTTATCTAGTATAAGTTCAGATTTCAAGGGGGGGGGGGTTGGACCTGCTGGACCATAGTGCTAGACTGTCTATTAAGATGAATCATAGACTCTAGTATGGATTCTGTTGTAGAAAATATGGTTGGATGTAATTTATTTGCGTGCATGAGACAAGCTTTGGATGGGAAATACTTAACATAACATTTTAAACATGCGATGAATACTGTTAGTTGTATTGGTATCTCCCGCGGTTAAATATTTTTATTAGATGCTGTATTCGTTTCGATCTCGTAACCTAGATGAAGCTGGCTTTACTATTAGAATAAGCTGAGTACATTTTGGCGTTTTTGTAAATTAATATACAGACGTCATGAAACTCGGGACCCCCCGTCTGTTTTTTTCATATTTTCCAACACCCCCTCTCCCCTAAAATACAGACGTCATATATGCACGCTCCCTACAGTATACAGTATACACCTACGGTAGCTCTGCAAGGTTGTTTATAATCGCCAGTAAAGATGAGCTTGACGAGATTTGTGCTTGTATTCACTAAGGCTTGGGATTTTACAGCTTGGCGACACTAGAGCTCACGTCACCCCCAACGTAAATAGACCATCCTGTAGATCTGAAACACTGGTAAATAACGTATAGGTAGATTCTGACAAATAAATCCATAGACAATGGCTGTGTCAACGGACTCATTGTGATTGGCTTCCTTTCTGCAATAGTAATAAACACTGTTGTACTAAACTAAATGGTGCAAGATCAAAGTACTATTACAACTTCAAGAGAAGTTGTGTATGACATTTTTGTGGATGACAAATATACATGTTTGATCAAATCAGTTGTGACTGTTTTGGTTATATATAATTTTAGGAATATTTAAATGTACATTGAATCGTATGTTAAAGTTGCAAGTATTCACAATATATTGATTTTGGGATCCATTGTTTTATTAGAGTCCAACATATTATATATTTAGCAAGTAGCTATCAATGTTGAAATTCGCCAACATAATAAGAATACTTAACTTGGAATGGGTAGTTCTATTTTTTATTTAGAAATGAAAACATGCATGCTTGATGCCTCCCATATAATATTGGGAGAAGTTGGTTGGTGCCCATACTCTAATACATAGTACTTAACATAATGATATGTATTACCTAAATAACGAAGGCCATTTTATATAAATGATTCGTTAAAAAGCAATAGCTATTTTATATACATGATTTGTCTGTATGTCTGTCGACCTACCCATGCAATAACTCAAGAACGAATTGACACATTTCGCTAAAATTTGGCGGATGTGATCTATGATTTTTGACAAGGGTCAAGTTCAAAAATGGAGTTCAGCGGATAATTTGGAAAAGCTACTACATCAATAATTATAATACATTAGCGAAAACAGCAGATGCTACTTTATAAGAATAATTTATTGTGTGTATGTCACTGTTGATCAAAATTATAACAACCTCAATGGGACTGGGACAACATGCTTTGTTGCACTTATGTACTATTTATTCCAATGCAAGGCTGTATTTAAGATTCCATTTCGTAAGGGGCAAAATACCGAAATAATCTATTTTTGGGACTTCAGGAGAGGCATTTGCTCCACACTCAATACAGGATTGGACCAATGTGGTTACATAATAAGGAGAGGCCATCAATAAATCCTTCATTCGGGCCAAAAATTATAACGTTAAGTAATGTCACTGTTTGGTTAAAATTTCACTCAAGTGAAGAGGAGAATGCTAACATTCCATTCTTTACGTTATGAATTTTCAACCGAACAATTACTGCCTTACTTGGCTGAAAGTTTTGTTAAACGTAGGCCGGTGACCTTGGGAAGGCAATTCAGACAATAATTGTAACAAGTGGGACCAAAATAGTGACAAGTGGGACCAAAATTGCAGTGGCTAAACTACGCTGCGCACAGGTGAGCCAAAATGTCAGGGCCCATGGGGTCAGGGGCCCACCATGAACCGAAGAATTTTTAAAAATGTTATTTGCGTTATTTTATATGTTAAAAGAAATTTGGAGTCGCAAAACTGTATGTCTCTATATAATATCATGAATTGTGAGATATCTAAATTGCCACACTTTTCATTGTACAACTTGAATAACAGCACAAACATCTGTTGCACTCATCCATAACACTCAAAGAAAGTGCAATGAATTTTAAAATCAAAAATTGTTTATAACATATATTTTGCATTATATGCCCGCTTGCACCATATTTGAAGCATATTAAAATAGCGACAAATTTCATGTCAAAGTTCACATGGGCCCATAAAGTTGGCTTGTTTCATGGCCCCGTCAACCTAGTTTAGCCTTTGCAAAATTGTGACAAGTGGACCACAATTGTGACGTCAAGTAGTATCAAAATTGTGGCTACAGGTGCTACCACAATTGTGACAACAATTGGGACCACAAAAGTGACAATAGTTGTGGTCCCACTTGGTCGTAATGCGGCGCTTCTGTGTTCATATCAAAATGGGGGCAATCGGACAACTTGAAAAAATTAAATAACAAAAGCTACTGGATGAATGAATTGTCTGTTTGTCCTGCTGACGCTACACTCTTACTTTGTTTTAATACAGTTCATTACACTGAGTATCCCGTAGGACAAAAGCTGTACATACTCTTTGGGGAGGCTCAATATGGTTGAACATTGCGTCTCTCATTGTTCGTTGCCTAATAATAACTTAAATAACTTAAGTGCCACAATATATTATTCAATGATAGCAAAGACGTCAATGATTTCTTAGAGCAAGAACTTCTGGCATGAAACGACATTTACTTCTTCAATAGTTTGACTGCACTAATAGTTTATGTGAGTCTTAGAATTAAACTCCTCGCTGTAATTTCTATTATAGCCATACATGTATTTGTAAAACATTTGAATTTAAGAAGCTTACACTTCATTCTCTCAAGATGTTGTCAAATGAATTCATGTACCATTTAAAGACCTCGGTTAATGAGACACGTTTTTTTGGATTTTTACCGTTTATATGGGACGACGAAAACAAAAAAATGAAAAAAAGTGATTCCAAATTTCAAAAGTATAGATTTTATATTACAATGTTTGGTGTTCTCATTCACGCTCAATTCAGTGTATATAGTTTTCTGAATGTACTATTTGTAACCGGGAAAATCTCGAAGCTGTATACAAGCCTGTTGTTATGTGTTGTCTTATTACTCGTATCGATGTTCGTGATAATGAGTTTAACCCGCATCGACGAAATGGTGTACTTTTCAAACGTCTACACCGTTCTGCTAACACGATTTGCAGGTAAGTTCATAAAATATTATTAGGTTAATCAGAGCCATGCGACAAAGAGCTTAAATGCATTCTGTAATATATAGTATTTGTCTAAATCTTAAAGAATGTGTAGAAAGTTTCATTTGATATTTCCTTAATCGCACGTTTTTTAAAACATTTTTGAATTTTGAATGAGAATCGGATTCCTAATTCAATTGACTTTATTCCAATAATGACACTACCCGCTTATAACCCTAATTTAAATTAAAATAATAATACGATATTTCTTCTATTGAAAACTCTGGGTGTTATTATTTAAAATTCAAAAAAGCTATGATTAAAAGGAGGATTATTAGAATTAGCTATATTATATTATAATATCTGTATATACTAGTATATCAGTATGAACACATAACGTTGGAAAACCTAAGTTGGTTTAAGTTTTATTGATGCTTTATGTAGTTTTTCAGCACAAAATTACATTTTCAGCCCATCAAATATTTTTGTTAAAGATTAACTATTTATAAATCAATTTTTCAGAAAACTATTTTAAAGAGCCAAGACTGCACCTTACACAGAAACTGGACAAAATAATGACATTGTTAATGAAAGTCCGATATTTCTTACCGATAACAATGGGAATGTTTGTGTACGAAACTCAAGATAGTGTGGCTTATTTAACTACATTTCTTCCTGCACAGTACCGCTACTCTATTTTTACATTTCCTTATGGATTTTGCTGGATATACATTGCGCAAGGCTGGGTGACTTTTTTGAATACTTTTTTGGTGTTGGGATTTGTTTATCCATGCTGCTTGATAAAAGTTTTCCATGAAATGGGGTAAGAAAATACTTTTTTCGTGTGATTTACCTTTATGCACTTGTATTATACAACTGTTGTACATAATTATTTGTCACAGAATTTAATTGCAAACTTTTTCATTGCAATATGCATCAAACATTTTTTCCAAACCATGCGTGTAGGTGTTGGACAGGTTCTGCAGATGGTGCACAGAAGGGAAACAGATGTGTAGGTGGTGCAGGGGTGCACTGCACGAATTCAAATATGGTCATAAAAATCAAAAAAAAATTCGCGATACGCGCGAATATCATGCATTTGACTTTGCCTTTGACCTAATTTGGCTCAATTTTTAATTCTACGCGTGATTTTTTGTTCATTTGTTTTTCATGTTGAGATTTTTGGTTTCTAACTACACACATGGATTTCTATACAAAACTTTGCTGTGCACCCCTTATGATATATAATCCTGGATACGCGCTTGCTCAAAAGTATACATTCAGATTTTGGAGCTTACAAATTTATTAACTATTTTTTAAAACATGGACAGTGGCGCATTTAGGGGGGCTGACGCCACCCCCCCCCCCAATTTTTGGACTTACACTAGATAAAAACATGTTTCTCCCAAAACACCAAAAAAAGAGGTTGTTTTTGCCGTAAAAATGCAAAAAATCTCAAGAATTTTCGCGCTACGCGCGATATGGTTGCAATTTATATTGATTATGACCAAAATTCGCGCAATTTTTGGCAAAATGTGCCAAATTTTTTCGCGCTTTTTTGTTGCAATTTCAATTGATTTTGTCATAAATTTCCGCAAATTGTAGCAAAATTTTCTAAATTTTTTCGCGCTGCGCGCGAAAAATTGACGTATATAACATAGGTTTGTTCAAACCCCCCCAAATGTCTGACCTGGATACGCCCCTGAACATGGACATAAATAATATTAGCACACTTGTTAAGTTAAGTTGGCACATAATTTAAAACCGTATTGTACAAATGATAAATACTTATATTAAACCTGCATTGCAGTAGGACGGGTTTTAAAATTATCATGATAATGAACATTGTATTAATTTATCACAAATGCAATTTCTTAATTTAGCCATGCAGGAAATAATCACATTACCAAAGATACCTTAAGACAACCTCAATCTTTCACTATTACATGTCGCTCCATCACAATTCTTTTCAACATCTTTAATGACTGTTATCGAGTATTTCTTATGCCGCTCCAATCTTTGATAACGAGAACGATTTTTGCATATAACTTTGTACTGATGACGTCATTTTCCAAACTAAGTGGTTGGGAAAGGATCATATTTTTCACTGTTACATCATTATGTCTGGTTGGATGGACAACTTTGCTTTCGTTTGGATCCAAACTGTCCAAAAGTGGAGCAGCATGCAAAAAATCATGGAAAAGCTACAACCCAGGAAATAAACATTCGAAACTGTATATGAAAATGGTGCTTCGAAGCTGGATGCCCACCGACTTAAAAATTGGAGATGTGGGAACAATGAAACCGCGCAACATAATAACATACATCAACATTATCAGCAGAGGATCAATGAAGCTACTCTTTGCACGATCTTTGGCGAAACATTAATATTAAACAAAAAATTTGAATACTACAAACAGTTATATAATATGTTCTTATTTTAAACTATGTATGATATCAGTCTAATGATAAATATTGTAGTATCAATAAAAGCAATAAAACATAATATCGTGAATTTAAGCAATTTCAATAAATTGGAGTCCGCTAAATTCAATTCCCAAATACTGTTGATTTAGGAGAAACGCAGTTTTACATAATTTAATAAATTAATTGCAAAAAAATATTTGACGAATGAAGCACCGCTAATGGTCAGCTTTGTTTTCAAATGTTGCGCTCAACTTGCAAGTTAATACGTGAACTAATATAATATGAGGATCTCATTTAACATTTGTGGGCTTGGATTTCATTCTCGATATACCTCTTGAAAATAAAATCGAGTTACGACGACTATCAGAAAGAGCATACAATTTACTAGTACAATCATATTTATAGTATTTGTTTCAGCAGGAGCGTACCCGGGGTACACCGGATGCACGTGCACACCCCAGAATGCCCAAAAAGTGGGTTTTAAAAAGAGGCTTTGTGTTTCAGTCCTGCGTAATTTTAAATATATAATAATATAGTAGTAGTAGTAGGTTTTTATTGATCAATATATATCATTAATCGATCACAAAATCATAATTTCCAATTTTTAACATCATTATATCCCAATAGGTACAGCTATGGATAGAGAAAGAATACAAATTACATCATATGTGGTCACTATACAAAAATTGCACTCGTTCACATTGAATACCATGAATCACATAAACGCCCAGCCTGTATCCGAGTTGCCTCTCCGCGCTTAGTAACTTGGGCTTTAGCTAAGACACTGCTGCCACCCTAACTAATTCGTGACACCAAGGACATGGAAACTAACAATTAGT
>JAQFYB010005169.1:0-14626 GCA_034694085.1 Pogonognathellus longicornis | reverse complement strand
AAATATTTTGTACCTTTTTTCGAACATATTAGGTACATATTTGAGGTTTTTAAAAAAATATTTTTCCGATCCCTGTTTATAACACATTCTAATTTTCATTGACCAACTTTCATTTATTCATTATTATTAATTTTAATATTTAAGATTTAGTAATTGATTCAAATGCTAATTACAATATTATTTAAAATTCCAGGGGAAATACCAAAAATGCCGGAAGGAAAAAAATCTATAGTATCTCACATTCCTTACTATCTTCCTTCATTCAGTGTTGAATGCGGTACGAATGGAGTTTGGAATCCTAAAGTGAATTTGTCAAGTGGAGAAACCAATGAACACCATGTAGAGTACCTCAGTGCAAGTTCGTGTACTCTTACCTGGGGAACTGCAAGGGCAACATTTTTACTCATCGGAAGTGACTTAGACTCCTTGTTTGAAGTCGATGAAACAAAGGTTACATTTGCATACAGTTCCAACGGTACAGCTGGTGCCACTTATACATGGAGGGGTGAGTATGATATTTTTTAATGTTTTGACAAATGTGTTTGATGCGTTGTTGTATCAAAGGCCGTGATTTAGAAATTTTGTATTCAAAAATAATTTCAGCATTCTAACACGAATTTTTAAAATTAAATTACCTGCAATATTTACAGAGATAGAAAATGTTTTACAAAGCTGTAACCAGGTTACACAGAGATACCAAAAAAATTTAGTGCTCTCATATGGGGCAGAGTTAGCTTTGAAATTCTGCATTCTATCCCTGCAAAACTTTTTAGTCGGTTTAATGCTAATTTTTCATTTAATTTATTTAAAATTAATAATAGATTTTGATTTTTAAAAAGGTGCAATACCTACACCACAAATTGGAATCAAATCTGTCGTTTCTCATGTCCCTGACTATCTGCCTAATATCACTGCCTCGTGTGAAAGAAATTCCACAACTCTTCCTGAAAAGACCTTGGCTAGTGGAGAAACATGTACTTTCGAATATGACTATTTGAGTAGTGGAAACTGCAAGCTCACATGGGGAACTGCTACTCTAACGTTTCCAGTTTCTGGAAAAGACATGGCTTCTGTGTTTGACATCGATGAGTTGAAAGTCAAACAGAGTTCGAATGTAAATGGAACAACAAATAAAGCGTGGGAATGGAAAGGTCAGCATGCCTAGATATTAGGAAATAAATTAATTTAGTTTCTTTACTTTTTTTGAATGGTTGAATTTTTAAAGGGAATTTTTATTTTTCACCTATTTTAGATTGTTTTAATTTAATTTTTTTGTTTTAAATAAACTCTGGTGATCATAATTTTATTTTCTTAAAATATTTGTTAATTACATTGTTAAATTAGCCAATTTGTTTTGCTATTATTAAATTACAGGTGTTCGGCCAAGTGTCCCAGTAGGAATAAAATCAATCGTCTCACATATTCCATACTATCTTCCTCCATTTGATGTGCAATGTAATAAAAACTCAACGACATTTGCTGCAAAGACAATTTCGACCGGCCAAACACACTCTTATGATTTGGATTACCTTACGAACGGAGATTGTATATTAACATGGGGCTCCGCCTCTGTAACTTTCCCGGTTTTCGGCCGAGATATGAATTCCGAATTTGTCGTTGACGAAGTAAAAGTATCGCTTACCTCAACAGGCACTCGTGCAACCTGGACTTGGAAAGGTAAATATTTTATTGTTTATTCACATAATATTGTGTAGGTCATTTTTCATGACTAAAAGATCTTAACTTACAAAATCCTTCATTTTAATTTTTGTTACCGTTATTATGGTACATATTATTAAATAAATTATGTAATTTCCAGGGTCTACACCTAAACCACCAGTGGGGGTAAAATCCATTGTTTCCCTCATTCCATATTACCTGCCCTCTGTAAACATTCAATGTGATCGAAACTCAACTGCTCTTCCAAATCAAACTTTAACAACTGGGGCAACTCAGTCATACGATTTGGACTACTTGAGCATAAGTGAGTGCATACTCACATGGGGATCCGCGAATGTCACATTCCCAGTTTCAGGGAAAGATTTGACCTCTAGGTTTGAAGTCGATGAAAGAAAAGTCACGTATGTCTCAAGCTCCAACGGAACAGCGGGTGCCACATGGTCATGGACAGGTCAGTGATTTTCTTCATGTAAATGCCTAAAGCACTGAATTTTTTGTATCCTACACTTGCATTATTAAATTATTCAGTTTGACGCTTCAAACGTTTTACATTTACAACTATAAAAATCATGGATTTTTTAAAAAGATGACCGAAAAGGATGACCGATTATGTATTTTATTTTGATGGAATAGGTGCTTTGCCCACGCCACCAATCGGAGTAAAGTCCATTGTCTCACATATCCCACATTATTTACCGTCTTTCACTGTACGATGTGAAAGAAATTCCACCGCCTTACCACAGATAATTTTGTTGAGTGGAGAAACGTCTACTTTTGAGTTGGATTATTTGAGTAGCGGTAATTGTGCACTCACATGGGGAAGTGCATCTCTTACGTTCCCCATTTCAGGAAAAGACATGGCTTCCGTTTTCGACATAGATGAATTAAAAGTTAGACAGAGCTCGAATGTAAATGGAACAACTCATAAATCTTGGGATTGGACAGGTAATGAAATTGTATTCTTAAATATTACAGAATTTTGATTTTTTTTTAAATTTTTCATGTTCGAAAATTATTTATTTTTCAAAATGTTTATATGGTTTGCAATTTTTATTGAAGGTGTAAGACCAAGCCCTCCATTGGGAGTAAAAGCAATAGTTTCCCACATTCCTCACTACCTACCTCGATTCTCCGTACAATGCACTAAAAACACAACTATTTTGCCTGAAAAAATAATGTCAGCTGGAGAGAGACACACATATGAAGTAAATTACTTGACAAATGGAGACTGCACACTTAAGTGGGGAGAGGCCTCTATAACTTTTCCGGTACTTGGTAAAGAGTTGAATGCATATTTTGCTGTTTATGAGACGCAAGTAGTGCATGAAATTAGTCAAAATGGCTCGGCAGGCGATTCATGGAATTGGCAAGGTAAAGTATATTTTATCAACAATTTTTTTCTTTAAAAATGTTAGTCGAATATTAGTAATAATTGGATACAAAATAGTACATTTTCAAATATGTGTTTTTATGTTGTAGGAATAACACCAAAAGTACCGATTGGAGTAAAGTCAATTGTATCTCTCATTCCATATTACTTACCATCTGTTAACATTCAATGTGATAGCAATTCAACTGCACTTCCAAGCCAAACTTTGACAACTGGTGCTACTCAATCATACGATTTGGACTACTTGAGTGTAAGTGAATGTACACTCACATGGGGAACTGCAACTGTTACCTTCCCTGTTTCCGGAAAGGATTTGACATCTCGTTTTGAGGTGGATGAACGAAAGGTCACATATGCCGCCAGTTCCAACGGAACAGCGGGAGCCACTTGGTCATGGACGGGTAATCATGTTTTATTTTAACTTAGGTATTATACATTTCAGTTTCATTATTTTAAATCAAATTACGCGTATTTGCTTATAATGATAATTCAGTTTTTTATTTAAACTTAAAATATTTTTATATGGAAATGCATATAGGTAGGTACCTTAAGTTTTATCATTTCTATTTTGAAGTTTGATTGGTATGTGTTAACGAAATGTTTTAATTTTTATAAAGGTTCCATACCGCTGCCTCCAGTAGGACGGAAATCGATCGTTTCACATATTCCAGATTATTTACCTTCTATCAATGTTACCTGTGATAGGAACTCGACATTACTCCCTGAAAAGATTTTAACAAGTGGCGAGACAGCGTCCTTTGAACTGGATTATTTGAGTTCTGGAAATTGTAAACTTATATGGGGAGATGCATCCCTTACGTTTCCTGTTTCAGGAAAAGACATGGCTTCTGTATTTGACATTGATGAGTTGAAAGTCAAGCAGAGTTCAAATGTAAATGGAACGACAAATAAAGCTTGGGAATGGAAAGGTCAGTATGAAATAATGCAATTTTTTTTCAGAAAATACAAAAAAAATATTTGCATGTTTTGATAAACTTGTAGCACTACAATTTTTTCAGCGTACCATCACGTATTATTTTAAAAATGGCATCACTGCGATTTAGGTTTTTAAAATTTGCTAAGTCAATCATTTTTGGATAACAATTGTATCGCAACATTTTTAAGCATTTACCTAATTGCACAATGAAAACATAAGTTGACTTATTAATTAATTACAGGTGTCCGGCCAAGCGTACCTGTAGGAATAAAATCAATCGTTTCACACATTCCTTATTATCTCCCTCCATTTGAAGTACAATGTAATAAAAACTCCACAGCTCTTGCTGCGAACACCATTTATACCGGGCAAACACACACATATGACTTGGATTACCTAACCAACGGAGATTGTACATTAACATGGGGCTCCGCCTCTGTAACTTTTCCGGTTGTCGGCCGAGATATGAATTCCGAATTTGTCGTTGACGAGGTAAACGTAACGCTTACTTCAACAGGCACACGTTCAACCTGGAGTTGGCAAGGTAATCACAAAACTTACAGTTATCAAATATTTCATTATTAAACGTTTGTGTATGCCTAGCATCCTCACTTTTTAAATGTATGCATATCGTCGTGTTAGTCATAAAACATAAAAAGTGACAACTTGAAATGTTAATCCCAAAATGAGACAACTTTACAAAATTAAGTAATCGAATTTTGAGAATAAGGTTTCAAGTGGATGATACCTATATCTAAAAATATTCTTTAAATGTAATATATATGTCATTTGCAGGGGCTACACCGAAACCACCTGTCGGAATAAAATCCATTGTATCCCTAATTCCATATTACCTGCCGTCTGTAAGCATTCAATGTGATCGAAACTCAAGTGCTCTTCCAAGTCAAACTTTAACAACAGGGGCAACTCAGTCATACGATTTAGACTACCTGAGCATAAGTGAGTGCACACTAACATGGGGATCTGCGACAGTAACATTCCCAGTTTCAGGAAAAGATTTGACTTCTAAGTTTGAAGTCGATGAAAGAAAAGTCACATATGCATCCAGTTCTAACGGAACGGCGGGTGCCACTTGGTCTTGGACGGGTAAAAAATATATTTTCATTTGTATTTGTTTGTATTTGTAGTAATTAAAATATGCGACATAATAATTTTTATGTTTCATTCCCCAAACTTAAATAGATTAAAATAAAGACTGAATGACTGCATTTTTTGACGAAATAGGTGCTTTACCGACGCCACCAATCGGAGTCAAGTCTATTGTTTCTCACATTCCGCATTATTTATCTAACATCACTGTACGATGTGACAGAAACTCAACTGCCTTACCAGAAACGATTTTACTGAGTGGCGAAACGTCTACTTTTGATTTTGATTATTTGAGTTCCGGAAATTGTAATCTCACATGGGGCACTGCATCTCTTACGTTCCCCGTTTCAGGAAAAGACATGGTTTCCGTATTCGACATAGATGAACTGAAAGTCCGACAGAGCTCAAATGTAAATGGAACGACTCATAAATCTTGGTATTGGACAGGTTGGTATAATATATCACAATTCCTTTCCAGAAAATACAAAAAAAAAATTGGTCACAATGCATGTTTTGATAAAAATGTATGAATGTATATTTTCAACTAATCATTGTTTTATTTTATAAATAGTATAAATGCATGCACTTTTATAACATTACGTTTTTAATATTTTCCAAGTTAAAGCATTTTTTGAAAACCGGCCTGCATTTTTGAAGTGATATATCTGCATTTAAAACATTAGGATTACATTGAAAAAACACTATTGTTGCATTTTTTGAAAAATCTTATTCCCACATTTTTAAGCATTGAATTGTACAATGAAAATATATATTTATTTATTATGAAATTACAGGTGTCCGACCAAGTCCGCCCGTGGGAATAAAATCAATTGTTTCACATATTCCCCACTATCTTCCTCCATTTGATGTACAATGTAATAAAAACTCGACGACTCTTGCTGCAAAAACTGTTTCTAGCGGGCAAACACACACATACGACTTAGATTACCTCACCAACGGAGATTGTACACTAAAATGGGACTCGGCCTCTGTAACTTTCCCGGTTATCGGAAGAGATTTGAATTCTGAATTTGTCGTTGACGAAGTAAAAGTAACGCTTACTTCAAAAGGCACTCGTTCAGTCTGGGCTTGGCAAGGTATTTCTTCTAATCATACATCTTATATTGTAAAACATTTTCTTTTGGCTGAATCTGTATTCTTTTGAGAGATCTGAATTACGAATTTCCCGTAGTGGAAGCAAAAAAATATTTGCCTCCAATGACACTCGTATGACTAACTAACTCGGAAATTACAATGTTTTGCACAGTTTGTTGTCTGTGCCAAGCTTTATCACACCCAAAATACAAAATAACTGTGAAAGCTTTTAAAGAATTTTGCAGAATTTCACAAATGCCAAATGCCATCAAAATTTCCAACTGCCACCAAAATTCCCAACTACTCCGAAAGTCTCCCAGTTCGCCCAACTAATAATATTTCCACGTCACTTTATTTTTAGCTCCATTTCCCCAGATTGGGGTTCATTTTTCCGATTTTCCCAATGTAATCTGGTTTTAACGTTGCAAAAAAAATTATAGTACACCTACATAACGTCAAAGTATCAGTGAAAGTTCACGACAGTCATCCAAGAAAAATGTTTTAGTGGCTTTTAAATTCTCTGTATTTTCAGGAGCAACACCACAACCCCCCGTTGGAATAAAATCCATTGTGTCTCTCATTCCATATTACTTACCATCTGTAAATATTCAATGTGATCGAAACTCAACTGCGCTTCCGAGTGAAACTTTAGAAACTGGGGAAACAAAGTCGTACAATTTGGATTACTTGAGTTTAAGTGAATGTACCCTCACATGGGGATCTGCGACTGTCACCTTCTCTTTTTCCGGAAAGGATTTAACTTCCAGATTTGAAGTCGATGAAAGAAAGGTCACATATGCCTCCAGTTCCAATGGAACGGCAGGTGCCACATGGGCTTGGATTGGTAAGCACATTTCTATACTATGTAAAAAATATATTATTATCATTTATTGAAAATCGAGAATAATTTCTTTAATTAATAATTGAATTCTTTTTTTAAATATTTAAAATATTTGTGAGTATTATCTAAGAACCATTTGTTCACTTTATTTATCTATCTAATATTTTACCATTTGTACATATTTTAGAAACTTTGATTTATTTCTTATTTTTTGTTAAGGTCCGCTACCGACGCCTCCATTAGGAAGAAAGTCGATAGTTTCTCACATTCCAGATTATTTTCCTTCTATAATTGTCACCTGTAATAGCAATTCGACTGTACTTCCCGAAAGTGTTTTATCCAGTGGGGACACGTGGGCTTTTGAAATGGATTATTTGAGTTCCGGAAATTGTAATCTCACATGGGACACTGCATCTCTTACGTTCCCCGTTTCAGGAAAAGACCTCACTTCAGTATTTGCCATAGATGAATTAAAAGTTAGACTCAGTTCGAATGTAAATGGAACAACCAATCAAGCCTGGGAATGGACAGGTATAAATTTCTATGCAAATTATTTAAATCGTATTTGTATATTTTAATCGAATAATTACAATTCGCTGTAAAAATTTATTTCTGTACAATGTAAATACAGACAAAATATTTATTATATTTTAATATATTAATGTATAATTTCTTAATTTTCAATCAATAATAAAATATTTTCAATATAAATGTTAGGAACAAGACCTCCATTACCCTCTGGTGTCAAAACAATCACTTCTGCTATTCCTGCATATCTTCCTTCCTTCAAGGTGCAATGTAGTTTAAATGAAACTCATTTGGGTATGCAAAATGTGTCCAGTGGGGATAGTTACAATTACAAAATGGATATGCTGACACGTGGTGAATGTACATTTGTCTGGGGAGAAGCTACAACAACTATCACAGTGGAAGGATTAGATTTCGATTCAGAATTCGAAGTTTACGAAACTCATGTTTTGTATGCATCCAGTAGTAGAGGTACACCTGGACAAATATGGAATTGGAAAGGTACTATTTATTCCTACCTTCATTATTGTTAATTAGCATGAAAATGTTGACAACCCCATGTTGCATTGTATTTGTAAAAAAACACATTTAAAAATGCAGTGCTTTTTTACAAATACAATGCGTTTTAAAATGTAATAAAGTAAAAAACTTTAAAAAAGTCGAATTAAAAATCGAAACCATATAGACATAAAAGTTTTAACAAATTGTAGTGTAATTTTATTAAAATTTTGATTTTAGGTGAGACGCCTAAAGTACCCGAAGGAACTAAAGTAATTGTATCTCACATTCCTTACTACTTGCCGAGTTTGCAACTGCAATGCAGTAAAAACAAGACAATTGCTGAAACCCAAACTTTGGCAAGTGGATCTTCTCATCACTTTAATCTTGATATTTTGACTACTGGCGAATGCACAATTCAATGGGGAAATGCAACAGTGACATGGGAAATTAAAGGAATAGACATTGACGGTCTATTCGATGTGTATGAAGATAGAGTACAATTAGAAAACACTGGAAAGTATACTCCCCAAATTTGGAGATGGATAGGTGCGTGAATTTTAATTTCCCCGGCCCATTATAAACAGTTTAATTTTATTTCTATCATCAAATGAAACGTTTGTTTGGTAATACTAACTACATGAATACATTTATCAAATTTTGCAGGTCAAATTCCCGTCCCGACGGTACACGAGAAAAAAATTCAATCGGCTATCCCCTCATATCTGCCTAATTTTGATGTGGAATGTATTCTAAATAAAACTGAAGTTTTGAATACCATATTTGAAAGCGGTGACTCAGACACTTTTACTATTGACGAGATAACAAAAGGAATGTGTGTTGCTACATGGGGTAGCGCATCTGCAACTTGGGAAGTTTTTGGAAATGAAGGGTTTGGGAAATACGTCGTGTATGAAAGTCACGTGGAACTTACGATCAACACAAAGGGTGTTACTGGTCAAAAATGGAACTGGATAGGTAAAAACTTGAACAAACATTTTATGTCGAAAAAAAGGACATTTTTAGCTAGACAGATTTAAATTGTTTAGTTACAATTAAAACGATTTTTTTCAGTCAAAGCGATGCATGTATTTTTGGGTGGAATTAGAATTATTGAATTTTTTTAATGGCTTTAACGCTTCTCAAAACTATTTTCGTTTCAATTGGTACATGTACATCAAAAACTACAATCTTGGAAAATTTGTTGACGTTTTTTAAATTTTTCATTTTGCAGGAACAACTCCAGAAATACCTGTGTTCACGAAAGAGCATGTATCAAACATACCGAGTAATTTACAACCCGTCGGTTTGACATGCCGTTGGAACTCAACGAATAACGTAACGAGTGTTGTGGCCGGCGGCGCTTCCTTTTCTTATCAACTAGATTTCGTCTCCACCAGCGTGTGCACCGCAGTTTGGGGAAGTGCTAGCGTCACTTGGTCTGAGTATGGATCTGACAAAACTAGTCACTACGAATTCACAAAAGATGGAGTGGAGTACGTTTCCAATGAAATTGGGGAAAAACATGAAGTTTATAGTTGGGCTGGTGGGTTGCAATTGATTTACTTTGTTACATTTGAATATTTACAGATACTTTCTAAAATCATAGAATCTTGGTTTTGCATTTCCGTGGATTTCTTATATGTATTTTTAAAATTAAGCATTGCGGTACTTCGTTTATGAAATTATTTCTTGACGCATTTCAGGAGCTACTCCTAGTTATTCTAAAACGTTTGTATCCAAAATTGCACATTGGTACCCAACTGTGACAGTAGACTGTTTTGATTATGGAGAAAATACTCTTTCCAATAGCGGAACTCTTGGTATAAATTTAGAAGTACAACATAAGGCAAATTGTATGCTACTGTGGGGAGAATCTTTTTTGGGGGTTGAGGTCGATGGTATTAATGGAGAGGAGGAGTTCGAAATCTTTGAGTGGGGAATTCTGCTCTCCAAAACACCGGAGAGAAAAGAAAAGTGGAAAGGTACTAAACATTTAATACGGATTTAATATTTCATGTTCTTTGAAATAAAACAAAGTAACTCTCACCTCTTTATTTTAAATTGTAAACTGAATAGCTGTGTTGATCCTTAACATTTACAATTTTGCAATACATGTTTGCAATGAAATTTTTCATTCTAGGAAAAATGCCTGCTGTTATGATGGAAATAGTTTCCAAAGTCGAAAGCTATTTCCCCATTGTAGACGTTTCGTGTTACACCACGGATACCACAATCACTTACGACAAATCTTTCCAACTTGATGACACACTGACGTTTCCACTGTCGGCAGTTGGAAAAGGAAACTGCGAGGCACAATGGGAATCTGCATTTTCAGATTTTGTTGTGGAAGGACTCGAAGGCAAAACCACATTGGAAATAAGACGATCTCATATTGTAGTAACGTCCACGGACTCGGGGACTGTTGGGCAAACCTTCCCATGGAGTGGTAAGTCAAAAAATCGAACAGTCTACTTATTACTATGTCAACCTAGCTTTGTATTATTTCCATATTAGTATATCGTCGGACTAATTCCGAAATGTGGCAAGTCATTTTAAATTCACGAAATTCAAAAATGTTGGAAATTGAATTATTGTATTATGGAATTATTGTAATAATTCTTTGTACCATGTGATATCATAATTTTTTTTAATTTTCGCATTATGATAAACGTTGTCGAGTATTATTTTTTACCAAAATAAACAATTGTGACTTTCCATACAGGTTCTGTTCCTGAAGCCATGAATTTGATAACGTCGCATACCGAATCATTTTTACCTGCTGTTTCGATTGCTTGTACCGATGGTGTTGGGTCTGCTAGTATTCCCAATAGTTCGCCTTTTACAGCTTACTTTTTGGTAACTGAGGATCCATCATGCACATTGCAGTGGGGAAGTGCATCTATAGACTTCACATTATCAGGAGCAAATTATCGAGCAAATTATGACATCTACAGTTGGGGATTGCAATTGACTTCTAGTAGCAGTCCTGATGCAGGAGCTATTTGGTTGTGGAATGGTACGTACAATTATTAAAATAGTATTGCTTAAATTAACCAATATAATTGTTAGGTTATTTTTAACTAAAAAACCTAAACAATAAAATCGCAAAAAATTAAAACGAAACAATTGTTTACATTAAACAAAGCACAAAATTATAACAAATACAAAATTTACTAAAACAAACTAACCAAACTACTTAGAACATTGTCAAACAAAAGATAAGAACAAAGCACCAAAATTACAAAACAATACAAAATAAAAGAAACAAATCACAATTTAGATAAAATGCACATACAACATATATTTTCTATTTTCCAAGAATCGAGGATCAAGGGCTACATATGAAAACAAATTACCCAATTCACTATTTCAGAGTTGTCTAGAAGAAACATTTAACATTTTCTTATTAAAATAATTCATGTTTTTTGTATTTTTAGGAGCAATTCCAACTACTACCACAACAACGACAACCACAACGACAACTACAACGACCACTCCAAAGCCAACGACCACTACAACAACACTCCGCACAACGACAACCACCAGACCAACGACAACAACTACAATACCGACGACCACAACTCGACCAACAACGACCACCACTAGACGAACTACTACAACTTCACGGCCAACAACAACTCTAAAGCCATACCAGTGTTCCGTGGCAGGAAAAATTAGAGATGCAGACCACTGCAATATTTTCCACGAATGCGTTATGGTCGGCGGTAATTTTATCGATTATGTGTTCCATTGTCCACCAGGCACAGTATTTTGCCCAAATTATGATGTATGCGATTGGGAAAGAAGTTGCCCTACACCATGTTAATGAAAGTCAAAATGTTATTATATTATTTATGTACTGATTAATATTTGAAATTTTTATAAGTTATAATAAAGTTATTTTTACTAAGTACCTACTTAACCTACAAAATGCCTATTTTTAAGTAAATTTCGGGAAGGGAATTAAATACAAATATTGATTGTTTCCAAGTTTCAGGCTGAAAACCTTCAGTTCCCAAGGCCGTATCCAGGATATGATTTAAAGAGGGCACCAAGTTAAAACCCAATATTTAGTGCCTTCAAAATCTCTTTTTTTTAAATTTCAGGGGGTGGGACGTGCGCTAGTGCTTTGCCGCTATATACAGTATTTATTATCTGTTCCTTTTGGATGAAGTGGAACTTTAATTACCTGAGTAGTCACGAATGGTTTATATAAACAACACTTTGATTAATATTAGTCAGCTCTTTTCAAACACAATAATTTATTATATGTCTAATGAAAGCATATTGCTGCATGCTATTTAATAATTCAAAAAGCTTTTGGACAAATAAGTTATTATTCATCCATTGCCTATTATTTTCACGTATGAGTTCAATGTTCCTCATTGCCCAATACAGGCACGTAACTAGGATCGTAAGCTGATGGGTGTACATCAAGTTTTTTTTTACATAAATTAATTAATGGTAGAGCAGAATTTGAATATCAGGTACAATTAAGTGCATGCAGCGCTGTGAATTAGGTCCAAAACAACTTAAAACAACCCATCCAATTCGCGCGCCGCACGACTTGTTTTGTAAATTTTGAACTTTCATGGTAAAATAAGCTATTTATTGAGAGAGCAAAAGCAAATCCATTCTGGGGAGTGCACACAGAATATACCATATACATATAAGAAGCGCAGACAAATAGTAGGTGACGGTTAGAGATATTTTCTTTACGTGCATTTTGATTGGGTGCCGGTCTTCTTTACCTTGTCAGTGATAGGCGGAATGTTCTTTTGTACATTCTCATTGACTGAGGCCTTAGTTCATTTCTAACCACCACTTGACTAATGTCTGCGCTTCTTATGTATAATGGCATATTCTGTGGGGGTGCAAACCCTCTGCATACGTGTCTTCCCCTATATGCTAGTGGCGTTTGCGACTTTTCATCTTAATACGATTTTCAAGTAATGTGATTCATTGTACTAATACGATTTTTATGTATGTGGTAAAAACATTTTTTCAGTAGAAGTCAAACACTATTTTTGACTATTTATATTTGTATCTTGACAGTATTACGAAAAAATGATGTCATAATATTGTTATCGCTTAGACCAAGGAAACTACAGTAAATATCAGGTAGGTTTTTCCGAGCATTTCTTAAAACAAAGTTTTTTCACACTGGCTTCAAAAGTCGACGTTTTGAAGGTCAATTAATTTTGTGCTGAGTTGCTATGATTGAAAAGAAGGAAAAATTAATAATTTTCCTTTCCTAAAGACTATAAAAGATCTACTTTATCTCATAATATTGCCTTGCCTTTAGACGTTAGCTAGCCAAGTTTATAGGTTGAAAAGTTAGAGCCCATTGAAATTTAAAAGTAGAAGGTACAGTGGAAGGAAGTCGAGCAAAGAGCCGGGTTGAAATTTTTGATTTTAAAATCTGATTTGATTGTCCATCTTAATTTGGGAGCATTCTATAAGGAATATTTCCTTTCACAATGTGGTAGTAAGAAATTGTCAAACACATAGGTGTTTCAATTTATAATTGCCACTAGTGGTAGCGGTTGGAAAAAACAACTTGAATCTGTTTTATATGTTAGGAGCAGTGGCGTATTTAGAGGGGGCTGAAGCCCCCTCCAAATCTTTGGACTTTACACTAGATAAAATCAGGTTTGTTCCAAAAAAACCAAAAAAGAGGCTATTTTTGCCATAAAAATGCTAAAAACCTTAAAAAATTATAGCGATTATATTACAATTTCCCTTTATTTTGACCTTTTGCAAAATTTTGCTCAAAATTTTTTCGCGCTGCGAGCGCAAATTTGACGTATACAGTAAAGGCACCTCCAAATATGTGACCTGGATACGCCCCTGGTTAGGAGCAATAAAACAGTATTCAACCTTTCTGACAAATTATAAAAATGAATCAACAAAACGGTAACTAAAGCAACTGTGATAATTGGTTATCATCTGCAAACAAATCTTTAACTCTGTATCAACGTACTATAAATAAAACTACAAAGTATCTATTACAAGATATATTTTGAGGGGTGTAATTGCACACACATTGGATACGAGCGTGCATCATAACATACTTTATATTGATATATAAAAAGCAGCATAGGTATTAGCCTACAGTCTGTCGCCACGTAATTAGCATATACCAGAGTCTACCACACAACTCACAGCTGATTTGAAAAATCTCGTTTTTTGAAAAACTGGGAAAGTGTATAATAAAAATTCTTTGTTAGGGTGATAGTACATGGCAAATGTGATAATTTAATTCAATATAGAAAATGTGTACACCATCTTCATGGCGTATAATCGACGTTTCAAGAATTTTTCAGTGCAAAAAGCTGTTTTAGGTCATAAAACGAAACTACTGAATGGATCAGGTTGATTATACTTTCACAACATTCTTTGCATCAAAATAAAACTTTCATTTTTTGGACGTTTCGATTTTCGATGTTTAAGTAGGTCAAAATTTTAAAAGAACGCCAAAATTAGACCCATATTCATTGGTCCCCTGAACATTCATTTTTAACCCAATCAACGTGTTTACAAT